>JAVJIF010034690.1:0-42500 GCA_038442645.1 Agave tequilana
GCTTAGGGGGCTTGCGTGTGTACGGGACTTGGGAGTCCGAGGGTTTGTAGGTGTACGGCACGAGGAGAGATCCGGTGGGATCTTGCATAGTGGAAATCCTTCGTGTGTCGAAGGCGGGGATGTAGAGCAAGTGTGCTCGAACCTCGAAACAAACCCTTTGTGTTTGCGATTGCTTACTCTTCCCTCTCTCTCTCTTTGTCTCTTTTATATCTTGCATTTACTTTCATTGTCTTCACTTGTACATGCTTGATATACCTTTGTGCTTATATTGTTATATACTTGCGTGGGATTGCTTGTTAACACTAGTATAGATAGATATGCCCATTGATGATTGATATTAGGCTTACAATTGGTATCAGAGCTAGTGCTCTTGATATTGGGTCTAACAACCTAAGAGTTAAAGATCCTCTTTTAGGCTAATCACAAGATTTGTACACACACCATGGACTTTATGTCACCACCCACTTTGATATTCTTAACATCCACATTTGGAAAGTTAAGATGTCATTGTTCCTAAAAGCCCTAGGTTATAATGTATATCTTGCCACTACTAATAATGCTTATTGTATAGATGGTAAGAATCTTGAGGCTAATACAAAAGCCCTACATGCTTTAAAGAGCACCCTAAATGATGATTATTTATGTAGGGTTGCTAATATTGATATGGCTTTTGTAGTATGGAAACACCTCATCTCCCTTGGCGAAAATGAACAATACTATGCGGGGAGCGATTCGGATGTTGGAAGCGACACCTCAACAAGTGCTACATGGTCCAAGGGGATGACCCCCTTGAGGTAAATACCGAATCCGATGATGAGGATGCTAGTATGTCATATGATGAGCTAAATTCTTTATGCCAATTATTGCTTGAAAGATATGACATAATTAGAAAGAAAATAAAATTTTGAAAAAGGACATTGCTTGCATGCATAAAGAACATGACTCATTTAGAGATAACATTGCATGCTTAGAAAAAGATAACAAAAGTTGGAAAAAGAAATTTGATTGCATGCATGTAGAAAATGATTCTTTTAAAAATAAACTTGCATGTTTAGAAAAGAAAAATGAAGACTTGAAAAATGAAAATGTTTCCCTCATGTCTAAATTAAATGATTTGTGTAAAGGGAACACTATTTTGAAGGATAAGATAGCTATGGTAGAAAAACAAAAAGAAAATATTTTTCAAGAAAATATCACTTTGAAAAGAAAATTTGTTGAAAAGGAAAAAGACTTGTTTCTAAAAAGAAAAAGAAAAATGATTCTTCATCTCATCGTGCTTTTCATGTCACATCTAATGAGATTAAGAATATGAAAAATAAGATGAATAATTTGAGTTCAACTTTGAACTCGTGTGCATTTAACCATTCTAAGTTGGAATCCTGTTTCAAAAGAAACAAGTTCCTCATGCTCATGCACATGCACATCATGCTTATGGTGCACATCACGATCACAATCACACTCATAAGCATCATGCTAAGGTGTACATTTGTACACATTGCGGCCGCAAAGGCCATCTAGCAAGATATTGTTTTGATAAGAAACCATATTTATATTTTGCTAAGTATAATAGATTTTGGGTTCCTTACAACAATGCTAACCCCAAAGGACCCAAGAAAACATGGGTACCAAAACCCCCACCCTTTGATTTTGATGTAGGTGAGGGCTCTCACAAAACGTGAGAGGATTGGTGCCTTGGTAGCGAATGCAATGAACATGATGGACAAACTTTGGATGCATTGCTATCAAGGAATTTTGGTGGAAAAGACCACCATACTTGGAGCTTTGTAGTTGGTAACAACTTCTAAACTCCTATTTTTTTTACATGCTTTATACTTTTATCATATTCATAGCATGTTCATGTTTTAAGATTTTTCATGTGCTTCATGTGGTATTTACATGCTTAGATGTAGAATATTTCAAAACTTGTATTCATACATAGATGTATAGTGAAATACAATTGACTCATATATATGATTGAACTTCATGCTCATTTGTATCCACTTTATGCATATGTATAAGACTAGTTTTGATGATTCTCTTTTATACATGTTTTACCTATTTTAGTGATTTACTTCATGTATATGGGTGTTTAATTCAAATCTAATAAATATACATGTATACCCGTGAGTCTCTTGCCTTCATGCAAACATTTAATAGACCCTTTTAATATTGGGATATGTATGCATATTGCTAGATTTGTATAATTCATACATATACCATGTAGATTATTTTTAAGATGATTTGTTTTGATAAAAATGATTTTATGTGTTGGTTGATAAAAATTTTAGTCATGATTTGATTTGGGCTTCTATGACTATTTTCATGTAGATACTATTTACATAACCTTTGAACACTCTATCTTTAAGAAAATATATATGTTGAGCTTTATGGAATATGAGTGCTTGAACTTTTATGTATTTAGTATTATTCATGAAATACATATGATTTCATATTTATGAAGGATCTTTAACTAGTTTGTCAAAAATCCATTTAAACTAGTTATCTATTCTTCAATTGATGCACATGATCCTATTTTATGGATAAATTCTTTTGTGATTTCAAAATTTTGATACTTCATTGTATTGAATATTAGTTTAGATGTTAGTATTTGTCAACACTTGGATTTATACTTGTACACCTTATGGACCACAAATAAATCTATATATGATTGGGTTGAATGCTTATTTGTGCCTATTAGATGTACTAGTATAGCCTTATGTTGATGATCATTACATTCTTAAACTTGTATTCCCATTTGGATTTATGTTATGATCATGTGATTTCATTTCATGTATATGGTTACTTTGCCAAACATTAAGATATACATGGATACCTCTTGAGTCATTTGCCTTTCATGCAAATCTATATATATGGACTCAATTGTGTTAGAGATATGTATGTATGCTTCTTGTATTGACAAAACATACATATATTATGAAACATTTTTTTTAATAAAATTTTTTTTGATGATTTTCAAGATTTTAAAGTTATGATAATTCAAAATTTAAAGGAATATTGAGTTTTATTGTAATTTTCATGATGCCATGCTTCACATAACATTAGTACACTCACATCTCTTGAAAAACATTAAATGGACTTTATGGATTAGAGTGTTTTTTAGTGCCTTGTGTTTCATTGATCTTTCATGAAAAACTTTTTAACTTATTCCTTGATGGAAGGATCTCGTACTAGTTCTTAAAACAAGTTCATTTAACTAGTTCGAATTCTTCATATGGTAGATTATATGATGTATACACTTATGCTTACTTTTCAATTGGTATCATTGGTTATTTGCAATTGGTATCAATATGACTTCATGTTGTGTATATCCATATTTGATTGTATGTATGAATGCCTTCAAATTATATCAATTTCTATTGGTATTATCTTGTCATACATATATGTTATCTATTTGTGCTTATTTACAAGTGGTATTTCCTTTAAAGCACAAAGATTGTTGATGCTAAGCTTAATTAGATTTCAAATTGGTATTTCATAATAAGCTTATGCATTGTGTTTTGAAATTGGTATCAAAAAAAAAAAAAAAAAAAATTCAAAATTTGATTATTTTACAATTGATATCTCAAAATTTGTTGTTACTAAGAAAAAGTTAAAATTTTGTTTTGATAAAGAAAAATTCAAAATTTTTGATTTGTATTGTCTATATGCAAGGAGAGCTTAACATCTCTTCCATATGTAGATTCATGTTGAGTATATTATAATTTGAGGAGCTTGACAACTCTTCCTTTCATGATATACGTGTGTAGGGGGAGCTTCACATCTCCTCTTATGCATGACATATATACGTTATGTGAATTAGGGCTTGTCATCCCTCCTCATGTAATGTATATGTGTCAGGAAGCTAACTTAACGTCTTCCTCTTCATGAATTTATATCGCATATAAATTTTATTGATTGATTTGTATTTTACCCTCCTTGATTTCCTTATTTTTGACAAAAAGGGGAGAGAAAATTTGTTGATGTATTTTTACTTTGAACCCTTTGTTGATGATTGACAAAAAGGGGGAGAAGAATTGTGATTTTATATGCATGATTTCATGATTTCCTTACTTAAGGGGGGAGAAGTATTTGGTTCCTTGCTTAAGGGGGAGTAAGATTTGTATTTATGCATATATGTTGTCTTGCAATTAGGAGCAAAAGATTTGATTTATGATTTGATTTATATGATTGCATCTCCTACATTGCATATATGTCATGTGTTTTTATTGCCATATCTATTATTTATTTGGTATGCATGAGTTAAGGGGGAGCTTCTTTGAAGCTTTACTTTAATCCATGCATATATAACTCCATGAGTTTTGTCATCATCAAAAAGGGGAGATTGTTGGCCCAAAGGCCCTCACCCTAGTTTTGATGATGATCAACTCATGTAGTTATAGTTACTAATGATCTTGTGTTTAATTAGTGACAGATTCATGATCAAGATCTTAGTAGGTGCATAGCTCAACAAAGGATAAAAGAACAAGATTTGGAGCTTGCATGTGGTGATCCAAGGAGTTTTTGGATCAAGCTTGGACCAAGTCAAGAAGATGAGAAGCCTTCAAGGGAAGACTTCAAGAAGTTGAAGACTTGGGTCTAGGTATAGAATTTGTATTTTTGTTTTAGTAAAAATGTAAAGGATAGATAGTTGGTGGATTGCTCAAGTTATATCACACACACACACACTCTTGATAGAACTCTTGATTTAATTGATTTCATAAAAGATTTTTTTTTAGAAAAGAATTTTTATTTAGTAAAAGATTTTCTTTGAGACAAAATATAAAAACTTTGGTTTTGGTATTTCTATCATATATATATCTTTTCAAACCATAACCAAGTTTAGAGCTTTATGATCAAAACATAGATATTTTATTATGATTGTGTAGTGGATCATATCCATACACACCATGCTTTTAAATGAACTCAAATATCTTGTTTTTGTATTTGATGAAGATTTAGAAAAACAAGTTTGGAAAAACATGTTTTGGAAAAATACATTTTAGTTATTGAGCTAAATTTCCAAGTTACAAAAATAGACCAAAACATATATAACATGTCTTGATTTTGTGCAAGCATGTTTGTTCTTTCAAGTATATTGGTAAAACTATTTTTGTAGAATTTCTATGTATTTTTAGGATTTTATAAAAAATTTTTAAATCCTGTTTTCTGACCTGGAGACTGGCTGACAGGCCAAACCGGTCGACCGGTCCGGTCGACCGATGTGCACAGCCCTGTGCACGTTGTCAGCACAGTGGCCGGTCGACCGGTCGGTCGACCGACCAAGAGAGTTTGCTCTCTGGAAATGTCCAGTCGACCGATAGGTCGACCGACAGTTCATTCCAGGTTATCGGTCGACCGAGCCGGTCGACCGGTGGCTGCAACGGTCAGAAAAATGACCGTTGGCCGGTCGACCGGCGGTCGACCGACAGCACTGACACAGCCCCAACGGCTCTATTTTCTGGCAGCCTATAAAAGGGGGTTTTGTCAATTGTTTTGAGGTTAAGATTTTTGAGACTTCTGAGCAGTTTTTCTGATACTTTTAGAAGAGTTTCTCTACAAGATTTTAGTGCAAATACTTCCAATCAAAAGGAAGAGTTTTTATCAAGAGAGTGTTAAGTGATTCTTTAAGTTTTTCACCATAGTCTTTCCTTGCTTTTCTCACACCACACTTGAGCTTTCCATTGCTAGATATTCCTATAGGTGTGTTATAGTGAGAGTGCTCTTTAGGTGATCAAGTGTTGTGATCATCAAAGAGATCCTTTCTTTGTACTTTGAGGAAGCGGGCAAGTGTGCTCGTTGTGGTTGGAGTTCGGTTGTGAACTCTTGGTGGTTCGAGGTGCGGCCTCGGCAAGCTTAGGGGGCTTGCGTGTGTACGGGACTTGGGAGTCCGAGGGTTGTAGGTGTACGGCACCGAGGAGAGATCCGGTGGGATCTTGCATAGTGGAAATCCTTCGTGTGTCGAAGGCGGGGATGTAGAGCAAGTGTGCTCGAACCTCGAAACAAACCCTTTGTGTTTGCGATTGCTTACTCTTCCCTCTCTCTCTCTTTGTCTCTTTTATATCTTGCATTTACTTTCATTGTCTTCACTTGTACATGCTTGATATACCCTTGTGCTTATATTGTTATATACTTGCGTGGGATTGCTTGTTAACACTAGTATTCAACCAAGAGAGCCAACGCGGCACCTCAACCCATTCAAGGGGAATCTAGAGGAGCTTGTCCAGAGCCTCGCAAGGGGAATTCGGCAATACTCTTGGTTATACATAAGTGTTAAATTAAAAAGAAGTTTTAATTTGGTCAACTTAGTTTTAATTCCGCATTATTTGTTCATAAGTGACCATTAGATTAGCCATCACCTATTCACCCCCCCTCTAGGTGATCTTACAGTTCTCAAATGATGTATTCTTCACTTTGATATAGTAGAATCTCTCTCCACTCTCTCTCTTCCAAAAAATAAAACCCCACCCAACCCATAAACCCCAAAAGGAAAAAGAAAAAGAAAAACAAAAAAACAGCTCTAGTTATACTTTTTATGCTGTTCTTCACTTTGTGTTTTGTGATCCACTGTCTTGATTTGTAACTATTGGTATTAGAGCTTTAGCTTTGATGTTTGAGTGTGCTTGAAATGGTACCCTAAAATGTTTTGACTGCAAGTTCGGGATGGAGAAATTTGACGTGAAGAACAACCTCAAGCTCTAAAAATTTAACTTCTGAGACCTTTTGATTCAATAAGCTTTAGGTGCAAGAGCGCGAAGAAACTAGCGACCTGATCCAATGATGATTGGGATGATTTTGATATAAGGTCTTTGCAAGCTCCTGCAAAGAAGGAATCCATGGAAGGTGCTGCTACCTGCAATTTGGAAGGTGGACACAGCGTTCTGGACAAGAAGACGGTGAGATTCAGCACCAGTACTCACCACAATGAAGGTCTTCTTGATTGTGTTCACATGAGCGTATGGGGACCTGCTAAGACGGCATCGTTTGGAGGTCACAGGTATTTTGTCTCGTTTATTGATGATTCATCTAGGCAGGTTTGGATATATCCAATGAGACAAAGGAGTGAAGCCCTAGATGTGTTGATGAAGTGGAGAGGAAGAATGGAGAGGCAGGTAGGTAGAAAGATAAAGGAGCTCTACATCGGTAATGTTGGAATAGACATTGACCAATTCCTACAGTTTGGCCAGAACACAGGGATTGCTACTCACTTCTCAACAGGTACAGATGGGTTGGCTAAAAAGATAGTCCGTTCCTTACTGGAGGAGGTTCGGAAGTTATTGTCTAATTCAGGATTGGACAAGTCGCTTTGGACTGAGGCGACTGAGTATGCTAGCCATCTCAGGAACAGATCGACTGCAATAGGAAGTAAAGCTCAATTGGGAACTTGGTCTGGAAAATTTGCTCAAGATCATGGTATGCTGCGGGAAATTGGAAGTCCTGCTTACTTCAGTGCCAAGAGTGGCAAGGTGAATCCGCGGGCAAAGAGATTTGTCTACTTGGGCGTCAAGAGAAACAGCTACAGGTTGTGGGACCCCGAAGACAAGAAAATCATGATGAGCAGACATGTCATATTTGGAGAGGCTTCAGTAGTGAAGTCCACTGTCTCTCAACAGGTGGAGAGGACAGAGACAAAGGAAGGATTGCAGCGGGAGGAGGTTGATGCTACTCCATAATCTCCAGTTGGTTCGGCATCAAAGGATACTTCAGCGGAGGTGACACCGGGTGGAGTTCATGATACCAAAGGTGATGCTGAACAGGTTGACGACATTGTTGAGGATGTCGAGTTATTTGCAGCCATTGGAACCAAGGTGAAACCACGCTCGTGGTTAAAGAAGCATGGATCTCAAGCTTGTGATATCGACAAGCTCAAGTTGAAGGCCGTTGCTCTCCATGATGGTCGGGAAGAGGTTCATATGACTCAGTTTGACAGGTTCACTGCTGCAGATACAGGTACCATTATTTGAGCTTGCTGAAGCTCATTTCAATGAACTACGGTTGGCTTGATCCTTTTGGGCAAAGGTACGTAGGCAGCCGTAAAGGCGCAGCCATTGGTGATGCAACTCTTATGAAGCTAATTAGGTTCTCGAGATGTTATTTTGGATCTTCACGGAGAGGTGAAGAGTTGTGGCCTATTGAAGCTTCACGTAGAGATGGAGAGACTTCACGTAGAGGTGAAGAGACTTCATGTAGAGGTGAAGTGGTGTGGCCAGTTGGATCTCACGTAGTGGTGAGATGGTGTGATCTCGATGAACATGAAATCTTCCGGTGAGAAGATGTTGAGCTTGCATAAGGAGTGGTGTGCATCCAGTTTGAAGCCGATGATGTTTGGTGTGTTCTACGCAGACTTGGTTGGACCGTCAGTGGAAGACAGGTAGACTAGATAGAGCTAGTTAGTGGAGAGTCAGTGTTGACTCATGTGGAAGTCTTCATGAGGTCGTGAAGCTGCGGAGAAGGAGACACGGGTTGGTGATCGGCAGGTGTAGAAATTCTCCTAAGGTGAAGTATAGGGAAGGCATATGTGGTGCATTCCAGTGGATAGCTGAGCTAAAGATTCCAAGCCGAGATCGTGTGTCGATTTCTGTAATATCCCTAACCTAATAGTACTGTATTTTATTTTCTTTAGATATTTATTACATTTTTATTTACCGAGTATTTTAATGAATCAAGTTGATTTATTATTTTCCTGAGATTATTATTATTAAGTATGGAAATTCTTTTGAGATAATAATTGGTAATTTGATATTTTATGTTTGCCATTATTATTATTAATTGTTAACTTAATTAGTATTCTCATTATTCATTAAGGTTATTATTTATTCTATTTAGTGCTGCTATTATTATTGTCATTATTATTATTAATTAGGATTACTATTATTACCTGTTATTATTAGTATAGAGTTATTAGCATTTATTTGTATTTATTTCTGTGGTGATGACTAATTACCTTTCTTAGTATTTTGCCTACTATTTTGGTGTCACTATTGATTATTAATATTATTATAGTTATTTCTATTTATTATTATTTGAGTTATTCTCCCAAAACCCAATAACCCATCCTATAAATAAATCCTAACTTCTAAACCTAAACTAAAAATCAAATCCTAATCTATCTTCTCTTCTCCCAAAACCGTCGCCTCCAGATCCAGGCCACCCGCATCCAGCTGCTTCCCCCTCCTCTTGGCGCGCCCCAGTAGCAGGCCATGGCCGCTGCTCCCTGCCGCACAACAGCAGGAGCCCCTCTCCCCTTGCTTCTTCTGGCCGACCTCCCCGTGGCATGCCATTGGTCGCGCCCAGGCACACCAGAGCAGCACGAAGTCCAGCCGAGACACCTCCTTGATTGGTTGCCGCACATCCCAGGTCCTTCCCTTGTTTCTTTTGTTTTATGATTCTTAATCATGTGCATTTTAAATTATATAAGTATGAATGGTTTATATGCACCAATATAAAACTAGGCAGATTCTCTAGTTTCTTGTGCAGATGCTTCTCACTTGAGCCTGGTGAGGATGCCATTTTATGCTTCTCTTTGAATCAGTAGTGTTATTTTCGCAATTTCATTTTATTCTTGAGCAATATAAATTACATGTTTGTTTCTTTTAAATGCTGTGTACAAGATTTAAATTATTAAATGGAAGTGCTTACCAGTAGGCTTTATCCTAAGCTGGATGAACAAGTTTGAGGAGCCGTGAGCCCCCTCCTTGCTCTTCACATAATTGATTGAGGTATACATTTTATGTTTAATTATGATGATGTTAATGATGATTCTATTGGCATTGTATATAAAGTGTGTTGATTAATTTATTACATGGGTATTTGGTTGTGCTTGTGGTGTATATTTGTGTGAGCGGCGAAAATCCTTACTCCGAACCATTTTCGGGCTCTCCGCGGGATGCCGTTGATCGACGTCGGCGAGCGCGAACGCACCCCACGCCCTTCACGGCGAGTTGCTCTATCCAACGACACCCTCCGCGACCCCGTACGCCTCCGTCGGAGCCTCCGTCGGTGCGCCGCAAATCGGCTCGAGGTTAGTTTTACATTTTATTGTATAGGGGGCAATCTTGTAATAATTGAGAACTTTAAATAAATGTGTGTTTGCGTATGTGTGCGTGAGTGCCTTTGCAAGTTTGGATGCATGCATGTGTATGCATGATGTATATGAATGCATGAATTTATTCTTTAAATATTTATATGTATAGTTTAGTAATTAATGTATAGGTATATTTATTTATGGGTATGTATGTATGTGCATGCTTGTTTATATACGTGTACGCGTATATGTTCGTATGCACGTGTGGGTGTTTAGCATGTATTTATAATTATTTGTATGTGTTGGTTGCGTGCCACGGCATTTCGGATTTATTTTGTGAGATCCAGACCAGTTGCAGGAGACCCGGACCCGATCCGAATTATGTCGTTGTGGACCCGACACACAGGAGATTCGAAGACCGATGCATAGGATGATCCGTAGATCAGTGCCAGTTCATGCAGTGAAGACCAGACGGAGATTCGGTTCCGAAACCTCGTCATTTCATGTGAGTGTTCGTTCTTGTGTATTTATCGTTAATGATATGCTTTACATGTTGCCTTTATCATTTTATGTGACTTTTCGTTATACTCTACTAGTTTGATTGCTTGTACCAGTTCATGAGACATATATGATTGTCCACTTTATTCATGTAGTTGACATTTGCTTGTATTAGCGGTATTCCATGTGTTGGTAGATTGTCTCTGTTGGCTTAGGCCTAGTTTTATATACCTTTAGACTGTGACTTGACTCGATCTCTTGAATGGATAAATTAAGTACATAGTTGAGCGTCAGATATATGTATGGATCTTGTATTGGACATTGAGATATCAGAATTATATCATTTCATGAATAGATGATTACTATTTCGGACTGGAACTAAATGTAAAGGAACTTGGACTGTATACTAGATTGATCTTATGTTGGATTACGTATTGGTTATTGATAGATGTATATGATATCGAGGGATAGATATTGGATGGAATGACTTGACTTATCATGATAGAACTTAGAGGCATGAATATGTTGTGATACCGAGTATTGGGATATCATGTTTGATCTTAATAGAAGTGTGAACCCTTGAGGATTTGGAAATCAGATTAAATTGTTAGAGTGAGAGAGCTGAGCTTGATTTTGGATATATCTTGGAATGATAATTATTATATCAGATTCTTTGATGTATATTGATACTTGACGATCATGTAACTATGGGAATATGAGTTGGTTGTCATAACTTGGGATTGATCTGGACTTATATTATTTACATAGAATGATGATCAGTAATTAGACCTGACTTTATTAGTTGAGTATTTGAGGACATATCAGATATGATTGGATTAGTTGAGTTGTGATTTAGATTGATCTTGAGTTAGAGGTTATCCAGAATCTATATTCCTTTTGGAGCCTGACTGGTATTGAGATGAGATTGACGTTGTTGACACTTGGAATCTGTTAGATGATATATGGATGAGGTTGAGTACCAAGAGTAGATAGTTTAGACCATAAGTTATTTGAGGATGATTCCCTTACCTTGATATGATTCAGTATGTGTTGACTTGTTATTCATTTATTGGTGATGATTTAAGTGATGATTCATTCTGGTATTGATGAGAACTTGTTATGATGTTAGAGACTGGGTTACTCAGTGATATGGATAAAATTATTGTGAGAGTGAATTTAGCGAAGTCGGTGATATTATATATATTCAGAGTTTATTAGCTTTTACTATTTGATCTCTATTATTGGTGACTTGAGGATCAGTGTCTAGACTGTCACTGTTTTTTTTTTGTTCATGTTATTGAGAGTTACTGGGAAAGAATCATTGACCGTAATCACGGTACAGTTCTATTGTTCATCGTATACACGGCTACTGTTACTGTTACTGTTACTGATATTGTTCACCGTGTATACGATTACTGATTGACTGTTACTGTACTGTTATTGTTACTGTCACTGTATCGTCCCAATGTTTTAGATAATATGGACATTGACTGGTTTAACTGAATTGAATAAATAATAATGTAAATGGACAACTTACACTGGGATTGGGGAAATTGATGGAGGAGACAGCGTCTGTATTTTGGGTGGACCTAGGATACAGGTTGCGCAGCCGACTGAGGGTTCCACTGCAGGGTTCCTGGGGGATGACTGGCATCCCATCTGTACTGTTTACTTTTCCACTGTTTTCACAGTGAGATTACTGTTACTATTACTGTTACTGAGTACCTAGCGGTACGGCCTGGTTCAGCGCCAGGAAACTGAGGCCGTGGTCCCGGGTATGTACGGGACCCACCTAAAACATGGATAATGTCTCCAACCAATCAGTTTCAATAACTTAGGACTCTGGTTGACACGTGTAGTAGGCGTAGTATGGGATGCGCCTATTACAGGTGGCAATTGGTGTTCGCTGACATAATTAATAATAAACTGTTATTGAATTGTGACTGACTGCAATCATCTAACTGTACATTTATATCACTGTAATAGACATATAACTATAACCATGACCTGGATTGTATGCCAACCTAGTGACATGTGATAGATTACACGCCTTGACATTGGTTGCATATTTACAGTTGTGCCAGTTATATTCTACCTTTATTCATGTTATTATCATGTGTATTACTGTGCAGCTATTTATCTAGTTATTTAGCCTTTTCTATTTACAGTTGCTCTTATTACTAATTATGCACATTGTTTCTTCTGCACGAGCTGTTTCCCCTTTACACACACACTCATTATGGTCGCGTTCTGACGACCTTGGATTTGCACGTCCAGCTATTGGACGATTGTCTTATTGTGCAGGTGTTCGATGAGACGGTACGCTTTGCGAATAGCTGGAGCTTCTTCCTATTCTCTTCTGGTACATTTATCTTTCTAGCTTTCGTATTATTCCCTGTTTCTCGTTATATCAGATCAGTTCTTATTCCAGTTATTTCATGACTCTATCTTTTATCGCTTTCAACTGCCTTATTCTTGTCATTATTCATATGTTACCATGTGTAGTCTTATATGTATCATTGCAGTGATCTGGTTTAGATTATAACTTGTTCAGGTTAACTTAGGCTTAGCGTATATGCGTGGGGTATTTTCCTCGCGTATATACGTCGCCATAACGACTCCGTATCTTTAGGATCGGGGCGTTACAGAGTGGTATCAGAGCCTAGGTTCGACATAAAAATGAGAACCTAGTTCCTACCTGTAACCTGACACAGTTATATTGACACTGCAATATACATATACTATTCACGTGATAATATTGACTCCATTTGGAAATTGATCGTCCTCCCTTTGGAATTCCATTCTTGATTGTTGATGTCCATGATTCCAACACTTCATTAGAGTGATTTGGATGTACATCTTGATTTCATCCTTCCTTCCTATTCATTCCTTCTGATTCTATCGCTTGAGATTGATTACTCCATGTTGAAGCTGGTAGCAGAGATCAGAGCGCGCAGCGGAATCGTGGTGTCCCAAAGAGGCGATGTAGAAGATTGTTGTGTTCCCTCTTGATCTTTGATTTTTACCATTCCCTACCTTATGTGAATTTCGAGGACGAAATTTTTATTAAGGTGGGTAGAATGTAATATCCCTAACCTAATAGTACTGTATTTTATTTTCTTTAGGTATTTATTACATTTTTATTTACCGAGTATTTTAATGAATCAAGTTGATTTATTATTTTCCTGAGATTATTATTATTAAGTATGGAAATTCTTTTGAGATAATAATTGGTAATTTGATATTTTATGTTTGCCATTATTATTATTAATTGTTAACTTAATTAGTATTCTCATTATTCATTAAGGTTATTATTTATTCTATTTAGTGCTGATATTATTATTGTCATTATTATTATTAATTAGGATTACTATTATTACCTGTTATTATTAGTATAGAGTTATTAGCATTTATTGTATTTATTTCTGTGGTGATGACTAATTACCTTTCTTAGTATTTTGCCTACTATTTTTGGTGTCACTATTGATTATTAATATTATTATAGTTATTTCTATTTATTATTATTTGAGTTATTCTCCCAAAACCCAATAACCCATCCTATAAATAAATCCTAACTTCTAAACCTAAACTAAAAACCAAATCCTAATCTATCTTCTCTTCTCCCAAAACCGCCGCCTCCAGATCCAGGCCACCCGCATCCAGCTGCTTCCCCCTCCTCTTGGCGCGCCCCAGTAGTAGGCCATGGCCGCTGCTCCCTGCCGCACAACAGCAGGAGCCCCTCTCCCCTTGCTTCTTCTGGCCGACCTCCCCGTGGCATGCCATTGGTCGCGCCCAGGCACACCAGAGCAGCACGAAGTCCAGCCGAGACACCTCCTTGATTGGTTGCCGCACATCCCAGGTCCTTCCCTTTGTTTCTTTTGTTTTATGATTCTTAATCATGTGCAATTTAAATTATATAAGTATGAATGGTTTATATGCACCAATATAAAATTAGGCAGATGCTCTAGTTTCTTGTGCAGATGCTTCTCACTTGAGCCTGGTGAGGATGCCATTTTATGCTTCTCTTTGAATCAGTAGTGTTATTTTCGCAATTTCATTTTTATTCTTGAGCAATATAAATTACATGTTTGTTTCTTTTAAATGCTGTGTACAAGATTTAAATTATTAAATGGAAGTGCTTACCAGTAGGCTTTATCCTAAGCTGGATGAACAAGTTTGAGAAGGAGCCGTGAGCCCCCTCCTTTCTCTTCACATAATTGATTGAGGTATACATTTTATGTTTTAATTATGATGATGTTAATGATGATTCTATTGGCCTTTTATATAAAGTGTGTTGATTAATTTATTACATGGGTATTTGGTTGTGCTTGTGGTGTATATTTGTGTGAGCGGCGAAAATCCTTACTCCGAACTATTTTCGGGCTCTCTGCGGGATGCCGTTGATCGACGTCGGCGAGCGCGAACGCACCCCACGCCCTTCACGGCGAGTTGCTCTATCCAACGACACCCTCCGCGACCCCGTACGCCTCCGTCGGAGCCTCCGTCGGTGCGCCGCAAATCGGCTCGAGGTTAGTTTTACATTTTATTGTATAGGGGGCAATCTTGTAATAATTGAGAACTTTAAATAAATGTGTGTTTGCGTATGTGTGCGTGAGTGCCTTTGCAAGTTTGGATGCATGCATGTGTATGCATGATGTATATGAATGCATGAATTTATTCTTTAAATATTTATATGTATAGTTTAGTAATTAATGTATAGGTATATTTATTTATGGGTTTGTATGTATGTGCATGCTTGTTTATATACGTGTACGCGTATATGTTCGTATGCACGTGTGGGTGTTTAGCATGTATTTATAATTATTTGTATGTGTGGTTGCGTGCCACGGCATTTCGGATTTATTTTGTGAGATCCAGACTAGTTGCAGGAGACCCGGACCCGATCCGAATTATGTCGTTGTGGACCCGACACACAGGAGATTCGAAGACCGATGCATAGGATGATCCGTAGATCAGTGCCAGTTCATGCAGTGAAGACCAGACGGAGATTCGGTTCCGAAACCTCGTCATTTCATGTGAGTGTTCGTTCTTGTGTATTTATCGTTAATGATATGCTTTACATGTTGCCTTTATCATTTTATGTGACTTTTCGTTATACTCTACTAGTTTGATTGCTTGTACCAGTTCATGAGACATATATGATTGTCCACTTTATTCATGTAGTTGACATTTACTTGTATTAGCGGTATTCCATGTGTTGGTAGATTGTCTCTGTTGGCTTAGGCCTAGTTTTATATACCTTTAGACTGTGACTTGACTCGATCTCTTGAATGGATAAATTAAGTACATAGTTGAGCATCAGATATATGTATGGATCTTGTATTGGACATTGAGATATCAGAATTATATCATTTCATGAATAGATGATTACTATTTCGGACTGGAACTAAATGTAAAGGAACTTGGACTGTATACTAGATTGATCTTATGTTGGATTACGTATTGGTTATTGATAGATGTATATGATATCGAGGGATAGATATTGGATGGAATGACTTGACTTATCATGATAGAACTTAGAGGCATGAATATGTTGTGATACCGAGTATTGGGATATCATGTTTGATCTTAATAGAAGTGTGAACCCTTGAGGATTTGGAAATCAGATTAAATTGTTAGAGTGAGAGAGCTGAGCTTGATTTTGGATATATCTTGGAATGATAATTATTATATCAGATTCTTTGATGTATATTGATACTTGACGATCATGTAACTATGGGAATATGAGTTGGTTGTCATAACTTGGGATTGATCTGGACTTATATTATTTACATAGAATGATGATCAGTAATTAGACCTGACTTTATTAGTTGAGTATTTGAGGACATATCAGATATGATTGGATTAGTTGAGTTGTGATTTAGATTGATCTTGAGTTAGAGGTTATCCAGAATCTATATTCCTTATTGGAGCCTGACTGGTATTGAGATGAGATTGACGTTGTTGACACTTGGAATCTGTTAGATGATATATGGATGAGGTTGAGTACCAAGAGTAGATAGTTTAGACCATAAGTTATTTGAGGATGATTCCCTTACCTTGATATGATTCAGTATGTGTTGACTTGTTATTCATTTATTGGTGATGATTTAAGTGATGATTCATTCTGGTATTGATGAGAACTTGTTATGATGTTAGAGACTGGGTTACTCAGTGATATGGATAAAATTATTGTGAGAGTGAATTTAGCGAAGTCGGTGATATTATATATATTCAGAGTTTATTAGCTTTTACTATTTGATCTCTATTATTGGTGATTTGAGGATCAGTGTCTAGACTGTCACTGTTTTTTTTTGTTCATGTTATTGAGAGTTACTGGGAAAGAATTATTGACCGTAATCACGGTACAGTTCTATTGTTCATTGTATACACGGCTACTGTTACTGTTACTGTTACTGATATTGTTCACCGTGTATACGATTACTGATTGACTGTTACTGTACTGTTATTGTTACTGTCACTGTATCGTCCCAATATTTTAGATAATATGGACATTGACTGGTTTAAATGAATTGAATAAATAATAATGTAAATGGACAACTTACACTGGGATTGGGGAAATTGATGGAGGAGACAGCGTCTGTATTTGGGTGGACCTAGGATACAGGTTGCGCAGCCGACTGAGGGTTCCACTGCAGGGTTCCTGGGGGATGACTGGCATCCCATCTGTACTGTTTACTTTTCCACTGTTTTCACAGTGAGATTACTGTTACTATTACTGTTACTGAGTACCTAGCGGTACGGCCTGGTTCAGCGCCAGGAAACTGAGGCCGTGGTCCCGGGTATGTACGGGACCCACCTAAAACATGGATAATGTCTCCAACCAATCAGTTTCAATAACTTAGGACTCTGGTTGACACGTGTAGTAGGCGTAGTATGGGATGCGCCTATTACAGGTGGCAATTGGTGTTCGCTGACATAATTAATAATAAACTGTTATTGAATTGTGACTGACTGCAATCATCTAACTGTACATTTATATCACTGTAATAGACATATAACTATAACCATGACCTGGATTGTATGCCAACCTAGTGACATGTGATAGATTACACGCCTTGACATTGGTTGCATATTTACAGTTGTGTCAGTTATATTCTACCTTTATTCATGTTATTATCATGTGTATTACTGTGCAGCTTTTTCTAGTTATTTAGCCTTTTCTATTTACAGTTGCTCTTATTACTAATTATGCACATTGTTTCTTCTGCACGAGCTGTTTCCCCTTACACACACACTCATTATGGTCGCGTTCTGACGACCTTGGATTTGCACGTCCAGCTATTGGACGATTGTCTTATTGTGCAGGTGTTCGATGAGACGGTACGCTTTGCGAATAGCTGGAGCTTCTTCCTATTCTCTTCTGGTACATTTATCTTTCTAGCTTTCGTATTATTCCCTGTTTCTCGTTATATCAGATCAGTTCTTATTCCAGTTATTTCATGACTCTATCTTTTATCGCTTTCAACTGCCTTATTCTTGTCATTATTCATATGTTACCATGTGTAGTCTTATATGTATCATTGCAGTGATCTGGTTTAGATTATAACTTGTTCAGGTTAACTTAGGCTTAGCGTATATGCGTGGGGTATTTTCCTCGCGTATATACGTCGCCATAACGACTCCGTATCTTTAAGATCGGGGCGTTACAATTTCGCCGAGATCGTGTGTCGATTTCGTCCGGTGCGCGCAAGCCGAGATCGTGTGTCGATTTCGCCGAGATCGTGTGTCGATTTCGCCAGGTGATAGACTGGGGTTCGTTGGATGTCGGCTCAGATTTTTGGAATCTTCGCCGAGGTGGAGAATTGTTGGAAAGAGAAATTTTTTACTGAGGGAGTTGACCCGGACCGTCAAGGGATCGTCGAGGAAGTCGGCGACAAGAGACGATGGAAGAAACAGCAGCAGCAGCAGTATCTGGCAGGGTTCGGTCGACCGGTCTGGTCGACCGACGTGCACGACGTGCACAGGCCAGGCAGCGGTCGACCGGCCGGTCGACCGAGAAGCCTGACTGTAAACAACCCAAACTCTCGGGTTTTCTGGGTCGACCGCTGGGTCGACCGGAAGAGGAGAAGAGGATGTCGGTCGACCGACGGTCGGGTCTGGGCGGAAAACTGCTGCTCCGCAGATTTGGGTATTTAAGGCTGTTTTGGTTTCTAGGGTTAGTAAGCAATCACAAAGGCTGTGGGAAAAGAAAGGCTGCATCTCTCTTGCATTCAAAGAGGTTGCTAGCAAGTTGTAATCCTCCTTAAAGTATTAATCTCTCCATTTGATTGCCCCGAGGACGTAGGCATTCAGGCCGAACCTCGTTAAATCGTGTGTTTTGTGATTGTGTGTTCTTCTCTTGTGATTTCTGTGATTTGGGTGTTCTTTGTGGTTGAGATCTGTTGGATCCTCTATTGGTTGTTGTCGGTGCGTACAACAGAAATGGTACCCTAAAATGTTTTGACTGCAAGTTCGGGATGGAGAAATTTGACGTGAAGAACAACCTCAAACTCTAAAAATTTAACTTCCGAGACCTTTTGATTCAATAAGCTTTAGGTGCAAGAGCGCGAAGAAACTGGCGACCTGATCCAATGATGATTGGGATGATTTTGATATAAAGGTTGCTAACACAATTCATTTTTATTTCACAGATGAGGTGAAATATATTTTTCTCTATGAGAACACGATGACAGGGCCATGGGTACAGCTAGAGAGCTCTACAAGATGATCGAATAGTTTATATCTGAAGCAACGACTTGTCAATGAAAGAAGGCTACCCCACTTCACGATGACTTGAATATCTTTAGTAAGATAACTGATCAATTGTTACCAATAAAGGTGGTTATTGATGAAAAAGTTAAAGTTTTTATTATGCTATCCTCTACCTCTTTTATATGAGCATCGGCTGGTTAGCATTCTATTGCATGACGAAGGATCACTGAGAATGGACAATATGACTGT
This sequence comes from Agave tequilana, assembly GCA_038442645.1. Classification (NCBI taxonomy): domain Eukaryota; kingdom Viridiplantae; phylum Streptophyta; class Magnoliopsida; order Asparagales; family Asparagaceae; genus Agave; species Agave tequilana. Next base: position 19,484 of record JAVJIF010034690.1, read on the forward strand.
GGTTCTATTATCAAATGAACTTAGAAAAACATAGAAAAAGGTCAATTGTTTCTCACTCTGTTGATAGGAGTTTGTGCTGTGAAATTTGTTTTATTTTTAAGAGAAAATGATGGTCAAAAAAGAACCAATCAAGTTGGAGAAGAAAAAGAACTTTGAAAAGAATCATATCAAAGAAAACACGCAGAATCGAATTCATGTTTCCTTTTCGGACGTTCAGATTTCTTTTCTGGTTGACTCCGAATAGAACTCAAATTCTATTCATTGGAGGATTTGTTTCAAGAGATTGAAGACTCTATAATTGTTCTAAATCAAAAAAATCAACTCCTACAAGAATTGATCAAGCTCTTCAAGAATTTGACGACCAAGATTATCTCATAGTTTGAATAGGGTTTATATTGTAAAACTCTATAAATAAATACTGAACCTAGTATGTTGTAACAAAAGGAAAATATAAGAAGCCAATGCAAAGAGAGAGGTAAGTGACAGTGTAAGGAGAGAAGCAATACTCTTCAAATCTTGAGGGATTAAGGGGGAAAATGAACACTCTTGTAGAAATTAAAGGAAAAATCAGATCTCTTGTACCAAGTTTATTAATAAAACTCTCTCAGGTTCTCTCTCCGTAGACGTAGATCGGGTTTAGCCGAACCACGTTAAATCCACGTGTTATTTCTCTTTGTCTTAGTATTGTTACTTTGCTTTACTAGCTTTCTTTTATAAGTATTACATATTGTCACGATTTCGTAACGTAGATCACAGTCTTGGGCGCACAACAGTTGGTGTCATAACCCGATTGTTAGTGTAATCTCAATAATTGGTATCAAAACTTAAGGTTGATGATAAGTTGAAGATTAAAATTTCTGCGAGCAACTTCGAGGTCAAAAAATTCAATGCCAAAAGAAACTTTGGTATATGGAAAAAGAGAGTGAAGGCAATTGTTATACTAACAGAGTCTTCACAAAACCCTACAGGGAAAGTCAGCAAACCTATGAGCATGCCAGATGAGGATTGAGAGGAGTTGGATCTGAAAACGACAAGTATGATCTAATTATGTCTCGCAGACGATATCATATACAATGTAATGATAAAGAAATAGTTACGGGTTTGTAATCAAGATTAGAAATGTTATATATGACAAAGAGCCTCTCCAACAAGTTGTACTTGAAAAAAAATAAGTATATAAGCTACACATGAAGAAAGGGATAACAGTGTTGGAGAATTTGAGCTTCTTCAACAAGATCATCAATGAGTTATTAGCTGTTGATGTGAAGATCGACGAGGAGAACAAGACGTTAATACTTCTCAGCGCGCTTTCAGAGTCATACGATGTTATTGTTACCATCATACTCTACGGAAAGAGAACTCTCATCTTGGAGGAGATCACGACAACTCTATTATCAAATGAAATCAAGAAAAATCAAATCAAGATGAGCAAGAAGGTTTAGGTTTGGTGGTCATAGGAAGAAAAGGAAGCGGAGGAAAGAAAAATCAGGGTTCATCGAAGGCATGCCACTTTTGTCACCAGGAAGATCATTGGAAGAAGAAGGACTGCAAGCATCAATAAGAATGATTGAAGAAGAAAGTGCAAACTGCGGAGGCACACGTAGCAGAGGGTGTATCAGACACCTATGCGTTAACGGCTTCCATATATAACATTTTTATAGATAAAGGTTGGATATTAGATTCTGATAGTATGGTCCATGTATGTTCTTAAAAGATGTTCAATTCTTTGGTTGTAAAGGAGGAAGGGTCTGTCAAGATGGTGGATGACTCGACTTGCAAGGTCATCAGCACTGGGACAATAAATGTTACATGTAGAGATAAGACGACGCATGCTATGGAGACGGTCCGGTATGACCCAGAGGCACGGTACAATCTAATATCTATAAGGTTACTTGACTTAAAAGGATGTCGGATCCAAGTGTAACACGGAATCATCTCGTTTAGCCAAGAAGACATGATAATCCTGAAAGGAGAGAAGTGTGGAGGAATATGCAGCTGAATGAAGAAAACTCAGTTCAAGGTAGAGTTTCAATGACAAACTTAGATGAGAGCTCATCGCGAGGTGGAGCTTTAAGGAAGACTGCGACAGGACGTGAACCGGGTCAAAGTTTACAGGAAAGAGAAAAGGCGCATTTAGGTAAAGCCCGAGATGGCCCCAAGCATAGCGATGAATTAGCCAAAGGCCCCAGGGAGAGGGAGCACGAACAAAGACCACAGTATAATTACAATCAAGAAAAAAAATTAAGGTAAGATTTTAAAATTTTCAATGTATTTTGTTAAATCTTGAAAAGCAAGTCAAGATGGAGATTATTGTGAAATTCTTACTTTCAAGAGGAGATGATGGTTAAAGAAGATCCAATCAAGTTGGAAAAGAAAAAAAAACCTTGAAAAGAAGAAGATCAAAGAAAACACTTAGAATTGGATTCATGTTTTCTTTCGAGTGCATTCAGATTTACTTTCTGGTGGACTCCAAATAGAACTCAAATTCTATTCATTGAAGGATTAGTTTATAAATATTGAATGATCTAGAATTATTCTAAATAAAAAAATTTAACTCCTACAAGAATTGATCAAGTTCTTCAAACATCTCATGGCCAAGATCATCTCATAGTTCGAATAGAGTCTGTATTGTAAAACTCTATAAATAAAAATTTTAATCTAGTATTTTGTAATACAAAGAAAATATAGTAAGTCAATGCAAAGAGATAGGTGAGTGAAAGTGCAAAGAGAGAATGAATATTCTTGTAATCTTGAGGGATTCAAGGTGAAGGTGAATACTCTTGTGCGAATCAAGGAAAAAGATAGATCTCTTAGAGCATATTTATTAATAAACTCTCTCAAGTTCTCTCCCTGTGGACGTTGGCCTGGTTTAGCTGAACCAAATTAAATTTTCGTGTTATTTTTCTTTTGTCTTGGTATTGCTACTTTTCTTTAATAGTTTTTATTTGCATGTTTTACATATTGTCACAGTTTTGTAACGTCGATCAGAGTCTTGGGCACACAACAGTTGACGTCATAGCCTGCTTGTTGGTGTGGTCTCAATAGTTTGTATGTAAAAAAGATGAGAGAGAGAGAGAGAGCTTGTGACTAGGGGTGCCATCTGATCGGATACGGATCGGATATTACCTCTACCATATCCATATCCGCACCCAACCTTCAAATACGGATACGGATACGGATATTGGCGGATGTGGAAAAATGATAACCGTATCCGTCAAAATCAGATATCAAATATAAATCGGATATTAGCGGATTGGATGCGGATACTAATCGGATATGTTAAAAATGGATATGGTTAAACATAAATTAAACAGAAATACTTATATTACTTTTTATCTCATCTACTATAATATAAATGTAATACAACTATGATATTATTGTGTACATATCAATACATTCATCGTATTCATTGTCATTTGACTTCTATAACAATAGATTACACGTCCTCCGGTGCTAAATGCCGATTCGGATGACATGGTTGATGTCGAAATACTCAAAATATCATGTGGTGCTCTTACAAGAATCGAATACTTTTCACTATTACTTTTTCACCAACTCAAAATATCAAAATTTAATACCTTATTCTATTGAAGAATAGTCTTCTCCATACCGATATCATTATGAAGCACGCAACATTCGGATATCGGATCGGATACGAATAAGATATTACTTTTACTATATCCGTATCCGCACCTACCTTTCGGATACGGATATGGATACGAATATTGACGGATGTGGAAAAATGATATCCGTATTCGGATTGGAGGCGGATTCGGATGCGGATATCCGCGGATAATCCGTATCCGGTGGCACCCCTACTTGTGACAGTAATAATGCAAGAAAAGTTCAATGCCATTATTGTCAGAAGTCATGTGAAGAAGAGGATTGTTGGAGCCTTAAAAAGAAAAAGTGTAGAAAATAATGACGGTTGATCAAACAGGAGTTGCTATGCAAGAGAGAGTTTCCTTATGATTACCTCATAAAAGATTTTGACATCATGGAGGATGTTAATGACTAGTAGATCTTAGATTCTGGGAGTCCCATCACGTGTCCAAAGAACTTTTGTAATCTATGAGGCCATCGAAGGTCGAATATGGTACTAGTGTAGAGTATGGACTGCAAGTTTATCGGTGAAGGAATAATACAATTCAAGATGTCAAGATGTTTAATGATACTGTTATAATAATTAAAGAAAGAAAAATTGAATTGTATATTATTGATGAGGGCAATGCCCATATATATATATATATATATATATATATATATATATATATATATATATAAATTGATAATGAGAAATTCAAATACAATTCTAATATAAGAATAATAAGGAAATTTCTATTCCTAATATTATTCTAATGCAATATGGTTTCTAATCCTAATAGTACTATTAACACCTCCTCAAATTCATGATGAAAACAAACATGAGTTTGCCAAACAACTCTCCACACCAAAAAAGAAAAATAAAATAAAAGAAAAAGAGATTTTATAGATTTTTCAAACTCAGAAGGAATGATTTGATAAGCTAATAGAGAGATATGATTGACTACAGTAGACCAGTTATGCCACCGATACACACTCAGACCAGTGTAGATAGTAGTAGATGTTGTGCCTCGGTGACAACAACCAACTGAGGATCTCACAAATCTCCAAGCACAAAGAACACCCAACAGCACAAATAATCACCAGAAGAAAGCACAAAACGCAAACAACAACTTTAACGAGGTTCGGCCTGAATGCCTACGTCCTCGGGGCAATCCAATGGAAAGATTAATTACCAGGAAGATGATTACAATTGCTAACAGCCTCTTTGAATGCAAGAGAGCTCCAGCAAAATCCCTTTTTCGCAGGTACTAACCCTAGATTAAACAACAGCCTTTAAATATCCTGATTTTTGAAACAGCAGATTTTCACCCGAACCTGACTGTCGGTCGACCGGGCGGTCGACCGACCTCTTCCACCAGTCGACGGCCGGTCGACCGGGTGCCCAACAGAGAGTTGGGTACTTACATTCAGGCTTTTCGGTCGACCGGGCGGTCGACCGCTCTCTGACCCTGTGCACGTGCGGTCGACCGGGCCGGTCGACCGCTGAGCCTGTTCTGCTGCTGTTGCTTTCTTCTACTGCTGTTTCCTTCGTCTTCGTCGTCGAGTTCCCGGCGATCACTCGACGACCCCTCGACGATTCATGTCAACTTCCTTAGTAATATTCTCTCTTTCCAATAATTCTCCACCTCGGCGAAGATTTTCCAAAATCTGAGCCGATCTCCAACGTACCCCAGTCTATCACCTGGCGAAATCGACACACGATCTCGGCGAAATCGACACACGATCTCGGCTTGCGCGCACCGGACGAAATCGACACACGATCTCGGCGAAATCGACACACGATCTCGGCTTGGAATCTTTAGCTCAGCTATCCACTGGAAAACATCATTCATGCCTTCCCTGCACTTCACCTTAGGAGAATTTTCATACATGCCGATTACCAACATGGCTTCTACTCCGCAACTTCACGACCTCACGAAGACTTCCTCACGAGCCAACACTGACTCTCCAACTGATCAGCTCTATCTAGTCTTCCTGTCTTCCACTGATGGTCCAACCAAGTCTGCGTAGAGCACACCAAACACCATCGGCTTCAACTGGATGCACACCACTCCTTATGTAAGCTCAACATCTTCTCTCCGGAAGATCACCTGTTCATCGAGACCACAACACCTCACTACCACGTGAAGTCTAACTGGCCACAACACTTCACCTCTACGTGAAACCTCTCCACCTCTACGTGGAGTTCCATTGGCCACAACTCTTCATCTCTACGTGAAGATCCAAACAGCTTCTCGAGAACCCAAATAGCTCCATAAGAGTTGCATCACCAAATGGCTGCGCCTTTACGGCTGCCTACGTACCTTTGCCTAAAAGGATCAAGCCAACCGTAGTTCATTAAGATGAGCTTCATCAAGCTCAAGCGCTTGCACCTCTATTTGCAGCAGTGAACCTGTCTGACCGAGTCATATGAACCTCTTCCCGACCATCATGGAGGACAACGGCCTTCAACTTCAGCTTGTCACGATCACAAGCTTGAGATTCATGCTTCTTTCCCCACAAGCGTGGTTTCACTTTTGTTCCAATAGCTGCAAACAACTCGACATCCTCAACAATGTCTTCAACCTGTTCAGCATCAACCTTGGTATCATGATCTCCACCCGGTATCACATCCGATGAAGTCTTACTGATGCCGAACCAACTGGAGATGATGGAGTAGCATCAACCTCCACCTGCTGCGATCCAACCTTGGTCTCCGTCCTCTCCACCTGCTGAGAGACGGTGGACTTCAACACTCAAGTCTCTCCAAAAGTGACATGCCTGCTCATCATGATCTTCTTATCTTCGGGGTCCCACAACCTGTAGCTGTTTCCCTTGACGCCCAAATAGACAAACCTCTTTGCTCGCGGATTCACCTTGCCATTCTTGGCACTGAAGTAGGCCGGACTTCTAAACTTTCGCAGCAAACAATGATCTTGAGCAGCTTCCCCAGACCAAATATCCAATGGAGCTTTACCTCCTATCACAGTCGATCTGTTCATGAGATGGCTAGCATACTCAGTCGCCTCAGCCCAAAACGACCTGTCTAATCCTGCATTAGACAACAACCGCCGAACCTCCCCCAGCAAGGAACGGACTATATCTTTAGCCAACCCATCTGTACCTGTTGTGAAGTGAGTTGCAATACCTGTGTTCTGGCCAAATCGTAGGAACTGGTACATGTCCTTTCCAACATTACCAATATGAAGCTCCTTTATCTTCCTACCTATCTGCCTCTCCATTCTCCTCTCCACTTCACCAACACATCTAGGGCTTCACCCCTTTGTCTCATGGGATATATCCAAACCTGCCTAGATGAACCATCAATAAATGAGACAAAGTACCTCTGACCTCCAAGCGATGCCGTTAGCAGGTCCACATATGCACACGTGAATATAATCAAGAAGATCTTCATTACGGTGAGTACTGGTGCTGAATCTTACCTTCTTCTTGTCCAGAACGCTGTGTTCACCTTCTAAATTGCAGGTAGCAGCACCTTCCAGCGATTTCATCTTTGCAGGAGCTCGCAAAGATTTTTCTTCTTCCTGTCCGACCTTTCCCTGCCAGACCTCCAGGCCACCATCATTTGAGGAACTCGAAGTCTCCACCTGATCTGTAATCGTACTGCCCTTCAAGTAGTAGAGGTTGCCTTGGCGGACGCCCTTCATCACCACCATCGAGCCCTTGATCATCCTGAGATCGCCATCTCGAACAGATATCACCATGCCCGATGCTTCCAAAGTGCCAACTGAGATAAGATTCCTTTTGAGCTGAGGTACATACCTCACCTCCTTCAACTCTCGAACTATCCCATCATCCATCTTGATGCGAACTGTGCCCATCCCTTCTATATTACACGGATGGTCATCCCTCATGACCGTGTAACATCCATCCAGCTTCTCAAAGCTAGAAAACCAGGCCCTGTTCGGGCACACATGATAGGTGGCTCCGCTATCCAAGATCCACTCAGCACTATCTGAGTTACTAATAGTAGGGGTAGTTACTGAGAGAGAGAACACTGAAGAGTCATCATCCGATCCATCCGCCTGTGCGAGATTCGCCTCGGTCTTTGACTCCACCTTCTTACCTTTGGCCTTCGGGCATTCTGCTTTCCAGTGTCCTAATTCTTTGCACAAGGCACACTAATTCCTTTTCAGATTTCTGAAACCCGGCCTGGACTTAGATCTTCCTCTCACCTCCTTGCCCTTCCGTGATGAACCTCTGCCTCTTACTTCCAGTGCCTCCGCCAATGAGCTTGACCTAGAAGGATGTCTCTCCTTTTTCCTCGTCTCATAACTAATCAGTGCAGACGACACCTCATCATAATCCAAGGTCTGCCTTCCATTGATGAAGGTCAGAGTGAATGTCTCATACTCCTCCGCCGGGAGTGAGTTCAGAAAGATGATCGCCTTATCTTCCTCATCTATCGTGACATCCACGTTACCAAGTCTGTAAGAAGCTTAGTATATCTGTTGACATGTCATTTACTGTGCTCCCCTTCTTCATTTGAAAACTGTACAGCCTACTCTTAAGCTGCAACCTGAACTCCACACTCTTAGTCAGGTATTTCTTAGCAAGTGTGTCCCACAGCTTCTTTGCCGACGTCTCATGTTGTGCAAGATATTTTATGTCTTGCGACAAACATGAACGTATCAATCCACATGCCGACCTGTTCATCTTCGCCCACTCTTCATCAGTGGTCGTGCTCTTCTTCTTTTCCAATAGGAGAGTGTCCTCGAGGTTCGATGCATTCAACGCATCCATAACCTCGCATCTCCACATCCCGAAGTTATTAGTGCCATTGAACTTGACAACTTCAATCCTTGGGTGAGAATTCATTGTCTTAGCCGAAACTCTTTCTTCTGCCATTGTGATTTCTCTGATTCTCTAACTATGCGGAAAATCAACCAACTGAAATAGATCTATACTCTGATAAAAATTAAATTTTTACCTTTCCCTTGAAACCTAGATCGAGTTTCACTTCTGATCTACTTCAACATAGATTCCACGAGCCCTTCTAGCGTCCTCCTGAGATCGACACACGATCCCACGAACACCAATACCTCTGATCTGAGATCGACACACGATCTCCACCGGATCAGATCTCGAGCCCTCCGAATCCTCAGAAATCCCAAGCGCAACCTGGAAGCTCTGATACCACTTGTTGGACTCGGGCACCATCCCAAAAGACTAGTCTGTTAGGTGGAGTAGCCCAAATCCTTATAAACCCAAGACCATCCCCACGTCTAGCCGATGTGGGACTATTTGTTCGACCCAAATCCCAACAAAAATTGTTAGAAAGAGAGAATATTACTAAGGAAGTTGACATGAATCATCGAGGGGTCGTCGTCGAGTGATCGCCGAGGAAGTCAACGACGAAGACGAAGGGAAACAGCAGCAGAAGAAAGCACAGCAGCAGCAGAACAGGCTCAGCGGTCGACCGGCCCGGTCGACCGCACGTGCACAGCGTGCACAGGGTCAGAGAGCGGTCGACCGCCCGGTTGACCGAAAAGCCTGACTGTAAGTACCCAACTCTCTGTTGGGCACCCGGTCGACCGGCCGGTCGACTGGTGGAAGAGGTCGGTCGACCGCCCGGTCGACCGACAGTCGGGTTCGGGTGAAAATCTGCTGTTTCGAAAATCAGGGTATTTAAAGGCTGTTGTTTAATCTAGGGTTAGTACTTGCGAAAAAGGGATTTTGCTGGAGCTCTCTTGCATTCAAAGAGGCTATTAACAATTGTAATCATCTTCCTGGTAATTAATCTTTCCATTGGATTGCCCCGAGGACATAGGCATTTAGGCCGAACCTCGTTAAAGTTGTTGTTTGCGTTTTGTGCTTTCTTCTGGTGATTATTTGTGCTGTTGGGTGTTCTTTGTGTTTGGAGATTTGTGAGATCCTCAGTTGGTTGTTGTCACCGAGGCACAACAAGTGGTATCAGAGCCATGCCCCAAACTTAGTCGTCTGTGTGGGTGATGTTCGACGATGTAGATCCCCCAAATGGCGCAAAGGCACAATGGGCATGCCCACCCCACTGTCGCAAAAGGCGCATAGGCCCCTGTAAAGCTAATGTTGGGCTCTCGAGAAATTTGGCAGTGGTCCTCGTAGAGGAGTGACCGACTGCAGTTGGTACTTCACATAAGGCGTGCCGTCCTCCCACGCAGTGAAGAGTTGGATCTCGATGGAGCATTTAATCTTCCGGTGCGAAGATAGTTGATCTTGCAGGGAGACTCTTGGAGCATTTGATCTTCCGGTGCGAAGATAGTTGAGCTTGCAGGGAGACTCTTTGTTCGAGGGGGGGATTGTTGGGATTTGGGTCGAACAAATAGTCCCACATCGGCTAGACGTGGGGATGGTCTTGGGTTTATAAGGATTTGGGCTACTCCACCTAACAGACTAGTCTTTTGGGATGGTGCCCCGAGTCCAACAGTAGAATCTGATGATACCCGCCAGTAGACGCATTCGGACCAGTGCAGGTAGAAAAAAACACTCGGACCAGTACAATTAGAAGAATATGGTGATCCCACTAATAGATGCACTCGGATCAGTGCAATTAAAAGAAAGCACTCGAACTAATGCAGCTAGAAGAATCTGGTGATGCCATCAGTAGATGCGTCACGAAACATACGAGCTTGATGTGGATATGGTTGAATTTGTTGAACTTGGACTTGATTGTAAATTGAGGATATTGAAGTTTGTATTTGAAGTTGAATATGATTTTGATTCGATTATGAGATTGGAACCTACATCAAAGATGAACGTTGGACTGAAATCACGATTAAAGACGGTGTAATTAGAGAAGTTAGACTGATATTGGTGATAATGATGATGAAGCATTGGAGTTCGAGCCTCGAATGTCTGGAGATGGTTAGAACGAGAAGGTGGTGGATGTTGCTGATGCTTTGCAGGGAGAGAGCAAATGAACAGAGAGCAATAAAATTGTTGTCAATGTGGATGATGATGGTGATGATGTTGTAGTAGGATAACCTTACTCAATTTCATGCAAGCATGCACAAATTGATAATTTCAATGGAGCGTGCAATTAGTTAGATTGTTGGCTGATTCACAGTGGGTGATTGCCACATGAAATTACTGGAGAAGCTTGCAGAGGAATGATGTGGGGTTGGTGGGTGCTCAGGATTTGAAGTGTGGCAGGATTGAGAGGTTTTTGATTTGGGATTGGTGTGGGATTGATGATGGTATACTGGTGAGGATTTGGAGGTTGTTTGCGGATTTGTGAGGATTTGTGGGTGAGTGGTGTGTGTAGGATGAGTGGGCGAAGATGAGCTTGTGAATTGGTGGGTGATGCAGAGGCGTGGGGGTCATGAACGTAAAACAGACTTCAAACACCATTGAGAAGACGTCAGCATGGAGGTCGAGGGTATCGAGGATGGTGTTGACGACGATGATGAAGGCGACCCGACGATCGGTAAACTTTTTTGACAAGGCAGAAGCACAACATGGCCCGATGCTAGGCATGTGCTACATGAGTGCGGCCCAGCGCAAGCTCAAAAATGCCAAGAGAACTTCAATTAGTAGATAAATTTTTTGAGAGGCTCTGATATCATGTTACAATATTTGAAGAAAGAAAAACTGAATTGCATATTATTAATGAGGGCAATGCCCATATATATTATATATATATATATATATATATATATATGAGAAAAATGTATATCAGCCCGCGGGCTGAGAGTACTCTCTCAGCCTGCGGTGACGTGGCTCGATTGTCACCTCACTGACTTGCGGCCCGCTTTTAGGGAGAAGTTAAATTACCAAATACCCCTTATGATAATTTTTCCTTATTGTTTATTATTATTTTTCCCCCTTTATTTGCCGCTCTTTATAGGATATAAATTACTTTTCGCCTTATTTCTTTACCTCTTTTTTGTAAGATCTAGTTTCTCCTTTTCAGCGTGGGATAAAATTTTTTTTGAAAATATAAATCTTTTCAGATCAATCTTTTCAGCCTGCTATAAAATTCTACTTTATAGTTTATTTTTTTTATATATAATGTAGTCAGAGTCTTTGGTCGCATTGTAGATTTAAACTGCGACCTTAGTCAAAGACTTTGATCGCAGTGTACATGGTTAAATGCGACCAAGGTCGCAGTATTGTTATTGATAAAGATGACCAGTAACTGCAATCTAAGGTTGCATTACATGGACTGCGACTTTGGTCGCAGTACGTTAAGTAAGTGTTTTCCTTTAGATTAACATGCATAGCGACCAAGGTCGACAGTGTTGTTTGGTTTAAGACTGCCGCCAGCAACTGCGACCAAGGTCGCCGTGTTGTTGTTTTATTAAGTGTTGTTTTGATGTGACTTGGAGTCACTCCGTGAGACGCGACCTGTCATAAAGATTTATGAGATCTTTTTAACGTCAAGTCTACGTTGACGAACCCGCACCATTCGTTGTTTCCCGAAGCTGTTGTCCATTAAGGCCGACGGTTCTGATTAATGAACCATTAATTATGGTTATTATGCGCTGGCTATAAATAGGGCTCAGACTCTCCCTTTAACAGCCCATAATTAGACTGTTTTCATTTGAGAGCAATTGCTCTGAGAATTTCCGCCTTCTTCAGAGTCTCTAACAGGGGCTTGCCTCCATGGATGAAGATGACCCTATGCACGAAGATGACCCAGAGCTTGATTGTCCTTTTTCAGGTTCGCTGGGCCTCTGGGAGTATATTTTGGCCGGTGAACTTGATCGATGTTCGTCCACAAGGGAAGAAGTCATGGTCCTCGACATCTACAGTTTTTTAATACACGGGGACCTCAATAACACCACTGCTCTTATTCAATAAGGGCTCTTTTGATGTTTAATCTTCTTTGTACTGCTATATTGTAACAGTCAATCTTATTGTATAAGAGATCGTTTTTTGTATCATTTTCACATGCCTGGAGATAAATGCCTGGACATAAAAAAAGACCTCAATAACACCACTGCTCTTAGTTAACAATAGCTCTTTTTGATGTTTAGTTTTCTTTGTACTGCTATATTGTAACACTCAATCTTATTGTATAAGAGATCGTTTTGTTTCATTTTCACATGCCTGGATATAAATGCGTGGACATAAATAAAAAGCATATTTGTTTTTTAATAAACTACGATCTTTTGGTCGCAGTCATGCATTGCAAACAAAACAACTTGGACCAGAGACGCAACTGCGACCAAGGTCGCATAAGACTACAGTGCAAACAGAAACAACTGCGACCAGGGTCGACATTGCGAGCAAAAACTGCGACTAAGCAACTGCTGCGGTGACATGTCAACTCGTCGCAGTGTTGTTGTTGATTAAGACTAAAGACCAACAACTGCAACCAAGATTGCAGATTAATTTTTTAAGACTGCGGCCATCAACTGCGACCAAGGTCGCAGTGTTGTTGTTGATTATTTATAAAGACCACCAACTGCGACCAAGGTCGCAGTGATGTTGTTGATTAAGAGTAAAGACCAGAAACTGCGACCAAGGTCGCTGTGTATTTTATTAAGACTAAACACAACAACTGCGATCAAGGTCGCAGTTATTTTATTAAGACTACGGTCAGAAACAGCGACCAAGGCAGCAGTGTTGTTGTTGATTAAGACTAAAGTGCAGCAACTGCGACCAAGGTCGCAGTGTATTTATTAAGTTTGCGTCCATGGTCGCAGTATTTCAACCAATACATAGTAGTAAAAATGTAATTCACACAATTAGCTTTAGAAAACAGATTTATATATATTTAAAAAGAAAAACAAAATACAATTTTTTAACTTCTAATCGTCGTCATCACCATCGTAATCAGATTCGTCGTCAAGAGTCATGCTTTCGTCTTCTGTCTCTTCCTCCTCTTCAGGTACAGTCTCATCGTCGCTTTCTTCCTCTTCATGTTTGTGTTTTGGTTCATCAATGAACTCCCAGAAAGGGTCGTCTGTATCAAGCTCAGATTCTGACCCGTAGCGAGACATTGTTTCAGAACTAAACATAAAATCATCATTTGATGATTGGCTTCTTTCCGGTGAAGACGTTGGTGATGGTGAAGACATTTTTTGAATGTATTTTCGGAACAGTGAGAGTAACGAGTTTGAGCAAAAAATAACTTAGTATGTTTTTAATCCTTTGCTCATGACCCTTTATATGTATTTAATCCCGGAATTCCAAAAGGTTTAAGCTCTCGGACCACGTGAATATCTCTCAAATATATTTTCTATCTTTTCCTAAAAATTATATACTTCCTAGGTGACTGTTCAGTTATCCAAAACAGTTTAAAAGTTAATACACTATAACTTTAAATTACTTTGAACTCCAAAACAGTACATTATTGCGACCAAAGTCGCATTGGGAACTGATAAATGATTAACTGCGACCATAAATTGCATCCGTAGTAGGATTGCGACTATGGTCGCAGTGTTTAAGAGCAGCAGTCGCAGTTTGGATATGTAATTAAAAGAGCTTATAAGTTAATATAGTGAGAAAGAGACCTTACAAAAAAATAGAATTAAAAGCTTTTAAAAGAAGACAAAATATAATTGAATATCAGAAGATCAGGAAATCCTAATCCTCGTCATTATCACCATCATAAGCAGATTCATCGTCTTCATTCTTCTGTTCTTCCTCTTCATCACTTATTTCCTCATCATCTTGCTGTTTTTGAGGTTTTTTTGTTTCACCGATGAACTCCCAGAATGGATCGTCTCTATCAAGCTCTTCGTCTGACCCGTTGCTAGGAAGCGAGCCTACAGCATCAGAGGACATGCTTTCATCAAGCATGTCTCCGTCAAGTGGCAGAGGAATAATGTCTTCCTCACTAACCCACATGAAAAATTCATTATCATCATGAATAGGAGGATCAGTTAATACATTATTTGATGTAGTGAGATAGTCAAAAGGAGTGAAGTCCAGACTGGTATCAGATTCACTAGAATATCCTAAAGACAAAGGACCGGTGGGGGATTGATTGAAGTTGAATTCTGAGTGTTCAGAGGAAGAAGATGGGAAGACATGATTCAAGAATGAATTTTTTTTTGGAAGTTTTTGAAATCAAATTGAAAAGGAAGAGCAAAAATATAGTTTTTTTAGGTATGAGATAATATACTAGTAACAAGCATTATATAAAGGTGAATATTGTGGGAGAACATGAATAGTAATAATAATTGTTAGAGGTGAGGATTGAGTATGTTAAGAAGTGGTAAAAAAAAAATTATATTTAATTGAAGATTTATTGCGGGAGAATCCGAAGTACAAATTAACTTTTTATAGAATTGTTGGCTATATCTTTAGATTACGTATGGTGCAAATCTTTCTTTTCTCGAGATTAACATTAGTGCATCTCTTTTTTCTAGACTGGTGTTGTATCACGGTAGATATAATATTAATTACTTCTTTTACATAAGGCATGAGAAAGAAGATTGCGAATTTGGTCGCAGTACCGAAGGAGGTCGCATTGCTATACGATAGCATTTTTTGTCTTGTATTCTTTATTCTGTATTAAGTCTGTGACCATGGAATGTTTTTTACTTTTGAATGCTAGAAGTCGCAGTCGTCATTTAAAAGGGGTATTTTTGTCATTTTGATTCACGATTGTTTAGGCGGGATTTTTTGATTTTTTTTGGCGCCCACACTCTGCGACCGATGTGTGGCCTATATTCAGCCACGTCCCGCAGGCTGAGAAACTCTCTCAGCCCGCAGGCTGAGGTACAGTAAGCCCTATATATATATATATATATATATATATATATATATATATATATATATGAGAAAAATGTATATCAGCCCGCGGGCTGAGAGTAGTCTCTCAGCCTGCGGTGACGTGGCTCAAATTGTCACCTCACTGACTTGCGGCCCGCTTTTAGGTAGAAGTTAAATTACCAAATACCCCTTATGATAACTTTTCCTTATTGTTTATTATTATTTTTCCCCCCTTTTATTTTTTGCCGCTCTTTATATGATATAAATTACTTTTCACCCTATTTCCTGACCTCTTTTTGAAAGATCTAGTTTCACCTTTTCAGTCTGCGATAAACTTTTTTCTGAAAATATAAAATCTTTTGAGATCAATTTTTTTCTGCAAAATATTTAATGTCGACGTCTGAGCAGTATACCGGCGATCTTATTATGGAAGATATTGCATCTGGTTCTACTTTCTCTCAGAATATTGAAAATCTTGAAGGGTTGACATCTCTGCATGCCGATCAATAGGTTTTAATTGTTTATATCTTTTTTAAAAACAATTTCTTAAATATTTAATGTTTTCTCTTTAGACTATGAGGTACTGCGACCGTTTTAATATTCGGTCGCAATCTTATTTGAAAATAATCTCCGGCTGTGAATTCTTTTTTTCTAGGGTATGCGTCTTAGGTCGCAGTCTTTAGTAAGGAGTAATATATATTTCTTCACATACGGATAACTGCGACTTAGGTCATAGTCTTTAGTAAGGAGTAATATAGATTTCTTCACATGCGGATAACTGTGACTTAGATCGCAGTCTTTAGTAAGGAATAATATAGATTTATTCACATACTGATTACTGCGACTTAGGTCGCAGTCTTCAATAAGGAGTATTATAGATTTCATGCCGTATGTGAAATCTTATTTTTATTTACTGCGACTTAGGTCGCAGTCTTTAGTAAGAAGTAATATAGATTTCTTCTCATACGGATAACTGCGATCTTGGTCGCAACAGCTGATAAGAAGTAAATTGTTTTCATCTCTTATGCGACCTTGGTCGCATTTATATAACTTATATTTTAGAATACAGTGATATCTAAAAAATATTTATATTCATTTAATTCGTGTAAATTCTTTTTGTAGGATATGAATGTACATGCAAAAATGTCTGGAAGCTCAGATAAGTTTATAGGGAAACAGTTCCTGTCGCATATGGAAGCATACAATTTCTACAATTTTTTTGCAAGGAATAGAGGTTTTAGCGTGAGAAGAAAAAGTACAGATAAGTCACGGAAGCCTCCTCATGAGATTATTTGCAGAAGATTTTGCTGCAATAAGGAAGGGCTGAAGAAGTTGTGTGACAAAAGACAAGAGGGGCTTACAGTGCATCGTCGAGTTAACACTAGAGTATCTTGTCCTGCTGAGATGCATATCCGTCTTCGTTTATTTTTGGACTCAACTCGATATTGGGTTATCACAAAATTTGTTGATACTCATTCACATGAATTGTCTAGCCCGGATAAGGTACATCACCATTACTCTCACCAGACTCATCGTTCAACAATTAGCAGAAGCATTATGAGCAATCTGGTTGATGTTGGAATGCGGCCTTCAAATATTTCCCGCGTTGTTAATGCAATGAGCCAGGGAGAAGGCTGTGAAGAAGTGCGCCCTCAACAAGTTATTGATTTCACTCGTCAACGTAGAAATAACTGCGGTCATGAGTTTATTGCTATTATCAAATATTTTCAAGAGAAAGCCGAGACCGATCCAGAATTCTTCTTTTCAAGTGAAGTTGATAACGCGGGCACACTTAGAAGCATTTTTTGGGCTGATGGAAGAGCTATTTCCTCGTATCTGAGCTTCTGTGATGTGATCGTTTTTGACACCACATACAGGACTAATCACTTGAGCTTGCCATTTGCTCCATTCACTGGAGTAAATCATCACCGGCAGTCAATTTTGTTCGGCTGTGCAATGCTTGCTGATGAGCAGAGGGATACTTTTATTTGGTTATTCCAAAAATGGCTCAAGTGCATGCATGGAGTTGAACCGAAGCTGATTATTACTGATCAGGATGCGCAGATTGGTGAGGCCATCAAGATTGTTTTCCCGACGTCTCGGCACCGTTACTGTTTCTGGCATGTACGGAAACATATTGCCGAGCAACAAATCCCAATGGCTAACAAGTATGGAGAAGATATGGTCTCCGATTTCCATGCTTGGTACACCTCCCGCGATATAAGCACTTGTGAGGAATGATGGCGTCTGATGAGTGAAAAATATCAGTTAGAAGAAGAAGATGGCAGTTGGTTGATGAAGATGTACAGGCTTCGTGGACATTGGGTTAATGCATATCTCAAGGATGTTTTCTGTGCTGGAATGACAACCAGTCAGAGGTCCGAGAGTATTAATTCCTTCTTTGATGGTTTTGTTAACTCAAACACTAAACTAGTGGAATTTGTTCACCAATATGATAAAGCCGTTGCTTCCCGTCGTGCATCTGAATCTCTTCAAGATTTTAGGGGTTTGAATTCTGTGCCCAATTGTACAACCAATCCATATGAGATACAAGTTTCGAAGTTGTATACACCGAAGATTTTTCAGTTGTTCCAAAAGGAATGGGCAGTTGTAATGACACTGTTTTCAGAAGAGGTGGAACAGGACAAACCTGGATCAACATATTTGGTTGGTAATTTTTCAGAATCAAAAGACAGTTGGGAAAAGGTCAGTTATGATAAGCGAGAGGAACTTCATGTTTCTTGCAGTTGCTCGTTATTTGAAACAGAGGGTATCCTATGTAGACATATTCTGTGTATTTTGTGGCGCAATCACGTTACACATATACCGGAATCATATATACTTCAGAGATGGAGGTTGGATGCTCGTTACAAAAACGTTGCAATTGAAAATGGCATGAGGCCTTTTCCAGCCAAGGCACTCCACGGACGGCTAGATTGTGGACAGTTCGTTCAAAATTTAATGCAATTCTGCACATGGTCGCTGATTCTGATGAAAATATTTCAAAGTTGGAGGGAGTTTTGAAAAGTTTTGCCCAAAATACCACTAGAGAATACAGAGCAATGTCAGGAAATGATCATTCATCACATCCTAAGACTGCCGTTGGTTCCAGTGGATCCGTTGTCATATTGCGAGATGGTGAAGAATTGAATATACGTGATCCAATTGGTCCTGTACCAACCAAGGGGAGACCTAGAGCTGCATCCAGGCTTAAGTCTGGTTTTGAAGATTCTATATATCAGAAGGAAGTTAAGCATCGAAGATGTGGTAACTGCCAAGAGCTGGGCCATTACAGGACTGGTTGTCCGTTAATGGTATATTACATTAAACCTATTAATCAATTTTTTTTATAACGATTAATCTTTAAAATTCTTACTATTTATTTTTTTTATTGGCAGAAGAAGTAGGTTTGGGTTGCCTCCATCTCGAAGGAACAAAGACTTCAATTTTTTATGAAGTGCGACCAGGGTCGCACAGTGTAGAGAGATTAAGTCGCATTCTGACACTGGCGTGTAATTATAATCAGATTTATTATCATTCTTTGATTTCTACTGTATTATTTTTGTATGTACTTGTACTTTAAAGTTTTAATGCTACAAAATTCTACTTTATAGTTTAATTTTTTTTGTACATAATGTAGTCAGAGACTTTGGTCGCAGTGTACTTGGTTCATTGCGACCAAGGTCGCGGTGTTGTTATTGATAAAGATGGCCAGCAACTGCAATCTAGGGTCGCACTACATGTACTGCGACTTAGGTCGCAGTACGTTAGGTAGGTGTTTCCTTTATATTAACACGCATAGCGACCAAGGTCGCAGTGTTGTTGTTGATTAAAACATTGCCGTCATCAACTGCGAACAAGGTCGCATTGTATTTTATTAAGACTTCGGCTATCAACTGTCGCAACCTTCTTTTTAAAATTTTGAGGTGGTGAAGACTTAAGTCGCAGTTCGTTAGGTATGTGTTTCCTTAATATTAACACGCATAGCAACCAAGGTCGCAGTGTTATTGTTGATTAAAACATTGCCGCCATCAACTGCGACCAAAGTCGCATTGTATTTTACTAAGACTGCGGCTATCAACTGCGACCAAAGTCGCAACCTTCTTTTTAGATTTTTGAGATGGTGAAGACTTAAGTCGCTGTACGTTAGGTAGGTGTTTCCTTTATATTAACACGCATAGCGACGAAGGTCGCAGTGTTGTTGTTGATTAACACAATTACTGAAGGCATGTTTGTTTCTAACATCAGTACGCAATAGTAAAAGCCAAGTTCTAACAAATGAAGACTGTAAATAATCAATGGAACTTATAATAAATAAATGTATAGAAATGTGTATAAATTAAATCAATACAACAAAAAATTATGCAATGAATTGCACTTGAAATATTTTTTACATTTATAAAAAAAAATTGTGGTATATCAATAATTTGTCAACTATCAGTCTTCATATGTCGTATGTCGTATAATGTCTGTTTCTTCATCCCAACTCTTCTCTACATCTGCAAGTATCATGTATGCAAGCTCACTTCTTAGTTTCTGTACACCATCAACCGTAACAGCATCAACAGCTGATAGATGATAGCCAGACGCTATGCTTTCCATGTACTTGCATACATATATAGCGCAATCAACACTGAAATTTTCATAGAGCAATCATTAAATGAAATTAGATTTGTACCAAAAAAAGTAGAAAATATGAAATGAAATTAGATGTCAAAAATTTATATACCTGTTTGCTTGTTGGGGATTTTGCGTATTTTATTTTAATTTTTCTCATTATTTTTTTGAAATGAATCTCAAAAATCTCTAATAATCTTTCTTTCTGCAATGTCAATAGGAACAAAAATTAGTATTAATCAAATTAATTAAAATATTAAATTTCAACTCACCATTATTCTTGCATCTCTTTGGTAAAGCTGTGTTATACTACTTTTTTTGTCAGCTGGGGCCAAAGAGTTGTAAAAAATTCACTCTTCTGTGGTGCAATCGAATACCAGCAAGGTCCAGTGAAATCCCTGCTCGTCGGCACTATGTTTGTGATTGATCGGGAAGAACATGTACTGCACGTCAGCTGTCCAGTTTTTCAACAGCTTCTGCTTGATGAAATGACCTTCCAGATCTTCAATTTTATTTACAACACCGTGCTGCGGACAAGAAGAAAAAAAAATTTAAATCAAATTCAAAATGAATTTAAAATATAACAAAAAATTATAAACTGCGACCTTAGTCGCACTATATTATTTAGTCGCAGTATATGAGTTAGTAGCAGTACATTTTAATTATAAACTGCGACCTTGGTCGCAGCTCCGACCTTGGTCGCAGGTCGCAGCTGTTACATTTTGTCGCAGTACCTGAGTTAGTAGCAATACATTTTAATTATAAACTGCGACCTTGGTCGCAGATCCGACCTTGGTCGCAGGTCGCAGCTGTTACATTTTTGTCGCAGTACCTGAGTTAGTAGCAATACATTTTAATTATAAATTGCGACCTTAGTCGCAGTACATGTGTTAGTAGCAGTACATTTTAATTATTCACTGCGACCTTAGTCGCAGTACATGATTTATGCCTACACAGAGATAGAGAATATTAGTAATCTGTTCCAGAGTTGATATTACATTAAACCGTAAAGGAGAAAGTAGATTTTTACCCAAGCTTCGCTTCGGAAGAATATGCTTTTTAATCCTTCTCTTTTCTCAAGATGCTGCATGTAGAAATGAATTACATTTGCATCTAAGTCTCTACTGAACATCAGGTCCTCAATGTCATTCCTTGAAATGATGATTGAATTATTGGTATCCTGATACGCAGTAGAACTGCAAGATATTCAAAACAAAGTTAGTAATTTAATTGTTCTTATATAAAGGTATAACAGAAATTTTTTGATATGAATTAACTTACTCAGAGTAGGACTTGTCGAAGAAATGTTCTATAAGAGCTTGTTGAGGGGCTGCAGAATTCTGTATGATGTGGTTTCGGTCAATTCTATCGATTTTGGCTCAGTGGAGGAAATCTCTTTGTCGCCGAAACCAGCTGTAGAACTCGCAGCCGCAGGCTGTGGAAGAGGATTTTCATTTTTTTTCTTCTTCTGTTTTGGATAAACAAAGTCGGAGTCATCGCGATCTCTTTCAGCGCGCTTTCGTTCTTTGACTCCCCTTTCTATTGTTCCTTTAGAGGTTTCCAAAATAGCTTCTTTTGAGGATTGCTTCTGAGGCGGAGTATGTTCTTGAATTTCTTCTTCAGAAGCTCTATCTCTTTGGATTTCTTGAGTCATTTGAGTTAGATTCAGAGAAAAACTTAGAATATCTTCCCCAGTAATAATTAAAACAGACTCAGAACCCATGATTTTATCCTCTTCCAGTTTTTTCTTCTTCTCCTCTTCAGCCTGCTTCTCCATCTGCTCCTTCATTCTTTTGTTCTCCATCTGCGCCTTCCTCCTCTTCTTCTCATTCTCTTCCTCCTCCCTCCTCCTCCTCTCCTGCCCCTCCTCTTCCCTCCTCCTCTTCTCCTTCTCCTGCTCCTCCTTTTCCCTCCTCTTCTTCTCCTTCTCCTCTTCTTCCCTCATTCTCCTTTCATTCTCCTCCTCTTCCCTTCTTCTATTCTCCTTCTCCTTCTCCTCCACTTCTCTCCTCCTGTTCTCCTTTTCCTTCTCTTCTTCCCTCTTCTTCTCCTTCTCTTTCTCTTCCTCTTCCCTCTTCCTTCTTTCATTCTCCTCCTCTTCCCTTCTTCTATTCTCCTGTTGCCTTTTTGGTTTTTCTTCTCTCTTTTTTCTCTTCTTTTTAATTTTAATTCAGCCTTGAGTCTTTTCTCAGTCTCCATATTTTCAATCTTTTTTTCAAGCTGAGAAACATAATCTCTCAAGTGCTGATTTGCAGACCTCAATCGTTTTATTTCTGCTGCTTGAACATCCGGTGGAGGTGGCAAATAACCTTCAAAAATTGGTTCTTTCTCACTCGTTTCAGCCGGTTCTGGCTCCTTTTCCGCCGGGATGTCAGCCTCATTACATGTATGGCCTCCTTCATCTCCTTCACTTTGACCTTCTTCTTCTTCTTTTTCTTCACCTTCATCTTCACCTTCATCTTCTGCTACTTCTTCTTCCTCATCCTCTTCCCCTTCAACAGGAAGGCCAACCATATTTTTTTCATCATTAGAGATGTTGGCCATTCGACTCAAAATCTGAAAATAAACAGAAAAAGGTAAGCTAAAAATAAAAAATGAAATAATGATACTGCGACCATGGTCGCAGTTTATTTATGAAATATTTTTGGATAAGAATTCGACCATGGTCGCAGTATGTTTTGTCGTGCATAAATTTATCTGCCAAGACATGCAGCTCAACACTGCGACCATGGTCGCATTTCTGTTGAAAAGGGTATTTTCAAGAGAATGCGACCATGGTCGCACATTATTTGTCAGGCAGAAAACGAACTGCGAAAGTTGCAGCTCAATACTGCGACTATGGTCGCATTTTATTTGTACTATACATAAAAAGAAGTTTAACTTACAATATTGCTGTCAATCTTTTTTAGATCAACTTCAAGTAGAGATCTGCCAATATTTTGGAGGTCCCATCTTACTGCGCGTGGGGTTTTTTCCTCCAAACCAGACCTCTGCTCAAAAATAGGTGCCCTCTCACACAGCCAATACTGCAAAAATTAAAAATTAAATTAGTTTTCACAAATTTTCTCAATTTATGGGTAAATTTCATACAATGTTGGCCAAATTTGAGATTTCTACTTACAATAATTTGCACGGAGCATCCTTGCAG
>JAVJIF010034690.1:50000-73083 GCA_038442645.1 Agave tequilana
ATTGATTATGTCAATGATGATGATGAAGAAGAGTGTGAATCATGATTTGTAATTTTTTACAATATTTATTTTGGCTAATATTTTGATTCCTCAGTGTGTTTGGTCTCCTTGTGAGGAGTAAATTCTTTAAATTTTGGGTTTATGTAATTGTGCTAGCACTCTTTATGTTGACATTTTATTTAAAAAAATAACTAAGTTTCAATGGCGGTTTATAACCGCTGTGAAAAGTCTAGATATTTTTTAAAAAAAATAATTGAGTTTCAATAGCGATTTAAAACCGTTATCGAAAGTCCCCAACTTTTCACGGCGCTGGCATAGACGGCGGTTTATGAACCGCCGTCATTATTATTTTACGGAGGTTTTAAATTGCTATAAAAGCCCAGTTCTGTTGTAGTGTTTAGTGATCTAACTGATATGCTTTCAAGCTGTAGAGTACACAAAACCTTTCCTTACCATAGAGAATTCCATGATGATGAGGAGCAGACATTGTCATCACTGACTATATATCATAGATCTAGCTAAGAAGTCAAAAATCGGTTCTCTAATACAACTTAGTTACTGTAAAACAGTGTCATAAAATAATACTTATTACATCATTAGACCAACTGTTTGAACTCCACATTTGGAGTGGCAAAGTGAAGAAGAAGAAGATGTTGAGAACCGGCTGGAGATTTAAGTGCAAATACTAGAGTATACTGCAGAACAATCACTAATTGATAAGAACAAACAGAGAGAAAATGCACAAAAAACACAGATATAACGAGTTTCGGCAATTGTCTTCGTCCTCGGGACAGAAGAGGAGAGATATCTTATTGATCAATCAATTGCATGATAATACATGAGGACAATATCCCTCCTTATATAGTCATAGAGTCTATGAAGAAAAGAAACCAAAAACTCTGAATTCGGGTCAGAAACAAATTCAAAACCACACTAGGATACGCCCAGAACCCAAGTGCTGTCGACAGCCGAAGAGACCTGTCGACAGCCCTTAGACACACCCTGGTCTCTGTAAATCGCTGTCAATAGACCTGAACCAGGACATGTCAACAGTTTTGTTAGCCTGTTGATAGTCTAGGGTGATCTTGTCGATAAGTGACAATATCTGCTGGCGTATGTGCTACATCTTAGCACTCCATGCAAACTCTAGACTATCATCAAGAAGTTAAAAAACTCCATCATTAAGATTTTACACTCTCTCCCCACAATTCTCGACCTAGGTGAAAATTTCTCAAATCTGAGCTGAACACAACATATCACCATGTCGACTCAACTAAGCTGCACCAATGTGCTTGCCTATGTACCCCTCGCTCAGCGGATCAAGCCATCCGTAGTTCAACAAATAAGCTCCACCGAGCTCAAGCGACTGGAAGAACATGGAGTAACTTCTTGCAGTGCTCGAACTTCACTCCCGGAACAACTTTGAGAAGAATATCGGCGAGATTCTCCTTCATGTGAATCTTCTTTAACTCGATATCACCCTCATCAAGAATCTCCTAAAAAAAATAGAATCTGACATCAATGTGCTTCATCCTTGCATGATAAACCTAGTTTTTTGCTTAGTAGATAGTAATCATGCTATCACAGTTGATTTTTAACAGATCCTAATCAATCTCCAAGTTGTTGAGCAATCCCTGAAGCTAAATTGCCTCCTTCATAGTCTCCGTCATGGCCATATATTTGGCCTCCGTAGTAAACAATGCGATAGTAGACTACAGAATAGAGCGCCAACTCACCGTGCCTGGGCCAATGCAAACACATATCTCGTTATAGATTGGCATTTGTCGAGGTCTTTTGCGTAGTCGAAATCAACGTATCTAATATGCTCCTACTTACCTGTAGAATCCTTCTTGAACACCAAACTAATATCTGTGGTACTTTTGATGTACTGTATAATCTACTTTGCTGCCTTACAATGACCCCTGCTAGGATCGTGCATGTATCTGTTAACCATTGAGACAGCTTGTCACAGATTAGGTCTCGTACACACTATTGCTTATATTAAACTATCAAATGCATTAGCATAGGGTACGTGAGTCATATACTCACGCTCTTCAATAGTCGTAGAAGACATAATAGCTTTCAATTTGAAATGAGGGGCCAATAATGTACTTACAGACTTTGTGTCGCTGCTGATGTTGAATTTCTGAAGTACCTTATTCAAATACCTCTTTTGTATCAAACAAACCTTGCCACATTTTCAGCTCACTCAATCTCCATATCTATGTAACGCCCCGATCCTAAAGATACGGAGACGTTATGGCGACGTATATACGCGAGGATAATACCCCACGTATATACGCTAAGCCTCAATTGTAACCTGAACAAGCTATAAATCGGAAGCATAATGATCAAAGAACACTGCAATAATACATATAAGACTACACATGATAGCAATGAATAACAGGAAAAAAATGACAGCTGAATAGAAGTCAAAGGTGATATACAGGAATCAAAGAATAATAACAAGAATAAAATGCAAGTATACCAGAATCAAAGGGAGAGGACCCAAGCTCCTCGTAAAGCGTACCGCCTCATCAAACACCTGCACATTAGAAACAATCGTCCAATATCTGGACGTGCAAATCCAGGGTCGTCAGAACGCGACCATAATGAGTGTGTGTGTAAAGGGGAAAAGCTCGTGCAGAAGAAACAATGTGCATAAATAGTAATAAGGGCAACTACAGATAAAAGAGGCCATATAACAGATAAATAACAGAACTGTAATAAACATAATAACAACACGAATAAAGATAGGCAACAACTGATCAATAGTTAGCAAGTAACTGATGTCACAATAGGTAACCTATCATATGTCACTAGGCTGGTATCCAAGTCTGGTCAGGGTTATAGTTATATGTCTATCACAGTAATATAAATATACAGTCAGGTGATTAATGTCAGTCACAATACGTTAACAGTTTATTTTCATTTATTATGTCAGCGAACACCAATTGCCACCTGTAATAGACGCATCCCATACTACGCCTACTACATGTGTCAATCAGGGTCCTAAGTTATTGAAATCAATGGAAGAGACGTTGTCCATGCTTTAGGTGGGTTCCGTACATACCCGGAACCACGGCCCAATCACCTGGCGCTGAACCAGGTCCTACCGCTAGGTAGTCAATAACAATAACAATAACAATGTGTCAATACAATGACAATATGAACAATACGGGATGTCAGTCATCCCCCGGAACCCTGCAGTGGAACCGTATCTCGGCTGCGCAACCTGTATCCTAGGTCCACCCAAAATACAGACGCTGTCTCCTCCATCAATTTCCCCAATCCCAGTGTAAGTTGTCCATTTACATTATTATTTATTTAATTCAGTTAAATCAGTCAATGTATATTATTATTTATAACAATCAATATCCATATCATGTCAATTACTGGGACGGTACAGTAACAATAACAATATCAATGTAACAATGACAATATGAACAGTATTACCGTATAAAGGGTAGAACAATATAACAATGAATGTGTTACGGTCCGACAATATGTTCCCAGTAACTTTCAATAACATGGATTTATACAATAACAGAACTAGATAATACTCAATAGCCAGACTCATCTGGAACCAGTCAGTACCTCATATCCATCCGCACTAAAATACAATAGTAACTAATCTATCAACCAACAGTCTCTATACAATCATCGTGAACATCAAGTATCAATCCACATCACCAATCTGGTACAATAAACCACCGTCTCAATATATCAATAATCAGCCTCTCCCTATTAATCAACTCTGATCCTCGCGTCGTCAATATATTCACATCTCAATAACTGAAATAACCAATATTCTGATACATCTATTCAGATATCCACACTCTAATCTGATCAAAGTCATCACACACTCTCACATCTATTAAGGTCAAACATAAGGTCCCCAAAAGTCGGTAACATATCAGATATGTATCTAAGATCTATCAGGTCAGGTCAACCAAATCAATGCCTGTTCCTCAACCCCCAAGTCAACTCTAATCCAATCGAGTCTACCGACAGGTTTAAGTCCATAATTTCATTTTGTTAATGAAGAACTCCTATTTATTCAATCATCGATATCCAAAATCATAACTGAGAAATGTAATATCCTCAATCAACATGGAGTCTAGATCACCTCTATATCTAATAGTCAATATCAATAAGGTCATCTCTATATCAGTCAATTTACCAATGTAATAATCCAAAAATAGTAGCTCCTAACAGTCTAGAAATCAGTCTCATGATCAATATATATTCTAAGGTTTATCACCACCAGGTCAATTACAAGATCAAGTCCCGTCCACGATAATCAATACTAGGTTTAAACCAATAACGACGATAAACTACTCATACATGAAATGACACCCATAAATCATCATATCAACATGGTACGAAGGGTGTACAATCACTGATGTCATATGAAATGGTACGGGTAATCATACTAGTAGACACATCAAATAGGCACATGAAATGATAAAAGTGAAACACAATTACATGTAGACAATGATAATTAAGAAAATAGGACAAAAGCAAACACTCACATAAAATAATATCGAAATATTCAATAAGAAAATAAAGAACACTCACATGAAATGACGAGGTTTCGGAACGAATCTCCGTCTGGTCTTCACTGCATGAACTGGCACTGATCTACGGATCATCCTATGCATCGGTCTTCGAATCTCCTGTGTGTCGGGTCCACAACGACATAATTCGGATCGGGTCCGGGTCTCCTGCAACTGGTCTGGATCTCACCAAATAAATCCGAAATGTCGTGGCACGCAACCAACACCTACAAATAATTATAAATACATGCTAAACACCCACACGTGCATACGAACATATACGCGTACACGTACATAAACAAGCATGCACATACATACATACCATAAATAAATATACCTATACATTAATTACTAAACTATACATATAAATATTTAAAGAATAAATTCATGCATTCACATGCATGCATCCAAACTTGCAAAGGCACTCACGCACACATATGCAACCACACATTTATTTAAAGTTCTCAATTATTACAAGATTGCCCCCTATACAATAAAATGTAAAACTAACCTCGAACCGATTTGCGGCGCACCGACGGAGGCTACGATGGAGGCGTACGGGGTCGCGGAGGGTGCCGTTGGATAGAGCAACTCGCCGTGAAGGGCGTGGGGTGCGTTCGCGCTCGCCGACGTCGATCAACGGTGTCCCGCGGAGGGCCCGAAAATGGTTCGGAGTTAAGATATCCCACACACAATAAAACACATGAATCAAAATCACTACACACAAAAATATATCAAAAAAATGAAATCACAGCACTAAAAAATGTACACACACACTCTAAAACACAGCACTCAAAATCTAAAGCATACACTACAAAACACTCAAAAATGAAAACATACACACACTAAACTAAAATATTAAATAATTAACACACACAAATATGAATTCTACACAACTTACAGGGAAAGGGAGAGGGTGCACCATGGGAGAAGGGAGCTCGCGCAAGGGGGGCGTTCGGCGGTGTACACGGCATTGGCAAAGCTCGCGTAGCTTGCCGATTAATCCATGGAGGAGGACTTGATTCTACAGGGGCATGACGAGAGGCTGCCGCGGGGTTGCCAGAGAGGATGGCAGTCATGTTGCGCCAGGAAGCGGTGATGATGGATGGCAAAGCTCGGTTGGACCATGGCGCATGAGGGAGGCGGCGTGAAGGGCTAGGCCGAGGGGAGAAGTGAAGGGGCTGCCGTTAGCTGTCGTTGGTGGAGTTCGGCAGTAAAGGCAAGGGGGTTGGGGGCGCTGGCATGGTGTGGAGCACGACCTGGAGTTGGCCTGTGGCTGCTGTGAAGAGGAGATGGTGGCTCGGCACCATGAAAGAATGGAGATGCGGTGGAGACCACGGGTTTGCCGGAGATGCGGAAGGATCTAGTCCATGGAGGGTGTGCGGGTGTTGCTCGGCGCGTCAACGGATCTCGCCGGCGGGGGGTGGTGTTGTGGATCGCTGCAATGCCAAGGGGGGTGAGGGAGATGCTCGAGGCTATTGGGTGTTGGCGGCTGGATGAAAGAGGAGAAGAATAATACAGAGATTAGGTTTTGGCTTAGGTTTAGGATTAATATTAGGATATAATTGGGTTTGGGTTGATGGGTATAATGAGTAGTGGGTATTCGGGTTTGAAATGGGTGTGGAATAAGTATGGATC
This sequence comes from Agave tequilana, assembly GCA_038442645.1. Taxonomy (NCBI): domain Eukaryota; kingdom Viridiplantae; phylum Streptophyta; class Magnoliopsida; order Asparagales; family Asparagaceae; genus Agave; species Agave tequilana. The sequence goes on from JAVJIF010034690.1 coordinate 56,198, forward strand.
ATGGGCTAATGGGTTATGAGAATAGATATAAAAAGGAGAAGGAATAATAATACTACTAAAAATATAAACATACAAACCATAATAATAGTAGTAGTCATAATAATAATAAATACAAAATAGTATTAATAATGAATTCAATAACTCTTACTAAAAATAATAAATAATAATTAACAACGAAATGAAAATAGAAATATCCACTACCAATAATATCAATCAATAATAGTAATAACAATAAATAATAATAATCTTAATGAAATAATGGGAATACTAATTTAGTTAACAATTAATAATAATAATGGTTAATATAAAACTAATAGTAATGAGTAACTAAAAATATCGATACTTAAAATGGTAATAATATTTAAAGCTAAAATACCATTTATTACCTTAAAATAATTTCCATATTTAATAATAGTAATAATCACAAAAAAGAAAATAATAATTTAAGTCGATTAAGAAAAATAATCTGTAAATCAAAATAAATACTTTAGGAAAATAAAAATACTGTGTTTCTAACTAGGGATCTTACAATCTAGCACCTTCTTCACTTCACTAAGATTCTTCATCTCGAACTCGAAAGATAAGTTCTTCTTCAGTTTATCAATCATGGATCTGCTCTTAGAAGCGATAGGCATAACGTCCACATACAACAATAGATGGATGTACTCTCTACCCATTGCTTATTATAATACACACATGGGTTGTAATGTCTTCGTGTGTACTTCTTACCTTTTATGAAGCTGTGAAACGCTTATACAACTCCTTAGTGATTGCTTTAATTCATAAAGCGATTTTTTTAACTTGCATATCATATTTTTCTTTCCTTTAGTCTTCAACCCCGTCAGCTGAGACATGTAGATCTCCTCTTCGCGATCGCCATGGAGAAAAGCGGTCTTCATGTTGAGCTGATCAAGCTCCAACTCGTATTGTACCACCAGTGCCAACAAAATCTGACGAGTGCTTTACAATGAGTGAGAATACCTCATTGTAATCAATAACTTCTCGCTGCGCGTAGCCTTTAGCTACGAATATGGCCTTGTAGCTTACTACATCACTATCTAGAGATCTTTATTTTTTTTGCAAATACCCACTTACAATCGATCACATTCTTTTCCTTGAGCAACTCTGACAGTTCTCAAGTGTCATTTTTATGTAGAGAATTCATCTTTTTCATCATAGCATCCTCCCACATCTTGGACTCTAAATTGATTTCAACTTTTCTATACGTTGATGGGATTGCCTCAATGATTGGGAGAGCATAAGCCACGATCATGTCAGTAAAGAGCCAATTGGGCTTACGTGAATTTATCTGGGCTCTTCCAACTGTAGTGAGTTCTTGGACATCACTTATATCCTGTCCTTGATCTTCATCATCTTTAGCATCTTGATCGGCTACATGATCACCAATCTGTGTCACATCAGGTGTGATCTCAAATGATACTAATCAATCTAGAGATGGTGGAGTAGCACTACTCTCCACCTGTTGCGATATTCTGTTAGTTTTCTCACTCTCCACCAGCTGAGAGTCTATGACTTCACCATTGAAGCCTCATCGAATGTGACATTCCTGCTCAAGATAAATTTTTTGTCTTGTGGATCTCAAATTTTGTAGCCTTTTACGCTTTTCTTCAATCCTACGAGCACTCCTTTCCTCCCCTCTCATACTCAAATTGTCTTCCTTGACATGATAATAGGTTGGACAATCAAATACTCGAAGCGAGTCATAATTCTGAGTAACTTTTTCTGATCAAACTTTCAAAGGAGTTTTACCTCCTATCGCAAACTAAGGAAACCTATTAGTGAGAAGGCAAGCACACGTTAATGCCTCAGCACAAAAATATTTTGATAATCCGACGTTGAATAACAAGCAACGAATCTTATCCAACAAGGTTCTATTCATCCTTTTGACCACCCCATTGTAACGCCCCAATCTCACCGATACAGGAATGCTACGGTGATGTATATATGCAGGGCGGAAACACCCTTCGTATATACACTAAGTCTCAGTACAGAAAATAAATACAATATACACAATAATTTCAGTATAAATAAGTACAAGAATACCTGCAAATGGGTCAGTGATCATAATAAATATAGAAATAAGAATAAATAAGAAAATATAGACAGAATAATAAAGATACCTATGAATAGTATAGGTGACGAGTCTCCTATGTGTATTCCGTGAAATATCTGGCAAATTTTCTATCTGGGCACACGATGTGAGAATCTAAAGTTGCCCTCCACGGATTCAAGAGGTGGTCCGCACCATGTATGTGGTGTGGCACTTAGTTCCACACACCATGTGCTGGACGTCAGCATGATCGTGCGTATAACAGGTACACAAGATAACAAAAATACTGAGCATGGTCAATAATGATATTTATAATAAGAGCACTGGAGACATCCTCATCACCCAACACCAGACAGAGTGAGGATTCTAGTGATGGACCCCACGATTCAAGAGGTGGCCCCCCACCACGTATAGGTGTGATGCGGCAGTTAAACCAGAATACAAGGATGCTAGCTTATTAACAATATATATGACATGTAACAAGTTAACATGATTTTTATTAGTAATATGGTAACATGAACAAGTATACAATGTAACAGAAGTACAAAAATATTCAAATAACAATAATCCAGGTAACAAGAATAGTGATCTATGCAATAAGAACACAGCAACAGTGAGCTATGCAACATGGATACAAGAACATTTAGGGTATGAATGCATGTGAATCGATGCAATATTGATAATAGTATCTAGTATAATAGGTATCCACTGTAACAAGTATCTATATGATATAACAATATTCAGTATAACAGGGTATATGTGTAATGATGATACAAGTACATGAGTAACAGTGTCTAGTTTACTTGTATGTCTGTGTAGCAGTGATACATGTACATGAAATGTAGGTGTCCATAAATATAATGAATGCATACCCGAACATGCATGATCAATGTTCAGTGTATTGAATGTCCAGTGTAATAGAATATCCGTATAGCGGTGCCAATATCAAGGTGACATGGACATGTGTCAACTTATTACTATTTTGTTATAACAATTTCAATATTATTAACATGATAAATATCATAAAGTAATTAAACACAATTCTAGATTACTATATTTAAATTATCAATTTATTTATAAATCTGATTTTCTTTATTAAATCTTTTAATTACTCAATACACGTAGATAATCCACCTACATTTTATATTAAATCAAGAAATCAGATAAATTACTATTTTATTGAACATATTTAATGTTCTATCATACATATTCTAGTTTTAGTGATTTACCATTAATAACTATTTATTAAATAATATTTACCGTGATTTACTGATAATCATGTTTTAAATACAACAATCAATTCCATTCAACATGAAATAATATAATTTGTAAAAGAAAAACACTAACATAGCTATTATAGATGAAGCTCTCATTTCTATGATCACAACGGCTCAAAAATCATTTAGATCGGATACCAGATGCTCAAGTTATCGCCTAAACACTAAGAACATACAAATGGGTTAAATATATAATAAAAAGGTTTTAAATTGTAAATATTATAAATTTTTAGGGGGATTTACATAATTTTACCTTTTATTAAGTTTGGAGAGGGTTCGGGTTGCTAACTGATCGGGCCTAGATTCACAACCCAGACCCATTAGATGGGTTAATAGGTTCAATGGGTTTGGATTGCTAGTGGGTCGAGTTTAGATTCAATAACCCGACCCGATCACTTAAGTTAATGAGTATTGGGTTTGGGTTAAATGGGTTTAGGTTATAAGGTGCGGGTTAGGATCCATTAGAGAGAGAGTGAGTTAGAGAGATTTTAGAGAGAGAAATGAGAAATAAAAAAGGAAGAATAACAGAGAGAAAAAGAAGAAAGGAAGAAAGAAAAGGGAAGGGAGATGTGGGGCATGGCCGGCCTGGTGGCCAGCAAGAGGCGGCGCAACCAAGGCGAAGCAGTCAGAGGGCGGCAGGTAAGGAGGTGAGGAGAGGAGATAGGTGGTGGTGATTTTAGTATTGGCAGTTGAGGTGGTGAAGGTGAAGATGTTGGTGATGATGGAAGTGGAGCAATCGAGAGGTGTTGGTGGTGAGGATGATAGTAGTGGTTGCCTTGACTGGAGAAGGAGGAGGTAGGGTAATTGAGGGAGGAGGTGGAGAGATAGTGGTGTTGGTGGTGATTATTTGGTGGAATTGTTGATGGGCTATGAAGGGGACATGATGGAATAAAAAGATGGGGATGTTGAAGAAGGTGGTGGTGATGGAAGAGTAAAGGGTGGTGTTGGCCGGAGTAGGGTGCCCTGGATTGGCCAGCGACGAGGAGATGGTCGGAAGTGACAGGCGGTGGTGGTCGGTTGAGAGGAGAGAGGAAAAATAGAGAGAGTGTGAGGGAAAATAGAAATTGAGAGAGAATTAGAGTTAGGGATGAAGTTAAAGAGTGAGGGGGATTGGTTAGGAGAGGATTTAAGAAGGGATTAAGAGGAGGTTAGTTGGCTTGGTCAGTGGAGAAGGTGGTGAGAAAACTGGAGAAGATTGGGGGGGGGAGAGAGAAGAAAGGAAAAAATGTTTTTTAAATTATTATTTATTAGGTCAAAATTTGACGAGTTCAGAACAGTCCCCAAAAATTCTGTAAAAGACAGAATATTATGTTAAGAAGTAATATGAAATCGGATTCAAGGAATCTAGTATGCTTTGAATGTTAGAAGTCATGAAATGTATCGACGATACTGGTCGACACCGGTTCGACCGGATTTTGGACTAATTCAAAAAAATCTCAAAAAAAACTCAAAAGTAGAAAATATGATTTTAAAAAATAATATGAAAACAGATTCTTGAAATTCAACCCCGTCTGTAAATTAAAAATATTAGAACTGAAAATCGGTATTGGTCGACACGGAATTTGGAGATTTTGCAAAATAATGTAGAAAAATTCCAGAAAATTTTGAAAAATTTAAAATATTGAAAAATAATATCTAGAGCCAAAATCAGTTCAATTAGACTTCCAGTAAGGTCAATTCAAATTAATACGCCTTATCGAGTGCTGATACGGTGACACGTACATCTAGGGCCGGGGCTACACCCATTTTGTTGCAGTGTTTCTGATAGCTTCACGACATAGCTGTGGGAAAGAATCGCTGGTGTACTCTCTACTGTTGTTTGAATGGAGTACTTTGATCTTATTCCATATTCTTCTCTATATTTCTTTTTCACTCCACAAGCAACTTTGGGACTTTCCTTTTGTGCCTTATGGTAGATATCTAACATCACCTAGAGTACTCATCTATAAAAGAAACAAAGCAGTAATTAATTCTAATAGATCCCATCTTGGTAGGTCCAAAATGTCTATGTGAATATAGTAAAGAATCTCCTCAGTGCAATGATTCGCGATGCTGAATTTTACCGTAGTCTTCTTACGGAGGACGCAATGTTCACAAAATCGCAACTTCCAGGTCTTGGCGCCTTACAATAAACCTTACTTTGCTAGAACTTATAAAGACTTTTCACTTGTATGTTCGAGTCTCATGTACCAAAGCTGTGTACAATCGTCATCTGAACTGATAGAAGTCATCACTTTTCTTGTAATTGTACTATCCTTCAAGTAGTATAGTTACTTGAGTCGGACGCCCTTCATTACTACCATCGAGCCTCTAGTCATCTTGAAAACACCATGTCTAACAGAAATCTCAAGACCCAAAGCTTCTGAGGCACCAACATAGATAAGATTTTATTTTCAATTGAGATACATACCTCACTTTCCTCAGTTCCCGCACCATCCTATCAAATATCTTGATAAGGACTGTATCTATCCCTTCAATGTTATACAGACAATCATCACTCATGACAACAAAACAACCATCTAGCTTCTCAAAGCTAGAAAATCAGTCCTTATGAGACACACATGATAGATAGTACCTTTATCTAGTAACCACTCAGAATCACCTGAGTAGCCTATAGTAGGAGTTGTGACTGAGAACGAGAATATCGTTGGGTCTGAGTCTGATGCACCTGCCTGTGTAGTACTACCAACTTATGTACTGACGACCAGTACGAGATGTGCCTTGGGCTTCAATTCCTTCTTATTTTTGATCCTTGGATATTCAACCTTTTGGTGTCCTAACTCTTTGTAGAAGAAACACTTGTTCTTCTTCAGATCTCTGATATCGGCTTGGATTTTGATCTACCATGATAACCTTTGTCTTTCTGACTGTAACTCCTACCTCGTTCTGTCAACACTTCTGCCGATGTACTATTGAAAGAATCTTTGTCATTCCTTCTCAATTCATGATTTACAAGAGCAAAAGAAACTTCATTATAGCCAAGGGATTGTTTACTGTTGATTAGAGTGAGGGGCGAAGGTCTCGTAGTCCTCGTCAGGAAGAGAACTCAACAGAATCATCGCCTTATCCTCCTCTTCCATCAGCACATCCACATTGATAAATCTGCAAGAAGCTTCATTTAGTTATTCAAATGTTCACCGATCGAGGTACCTCTTTTCAATTATAAGCGATAAAGCCTCTTCTTCAGGTGCAAGAGATTGTCTACGCTTTTTATCAAGTACTTGTTTCCAATGATCTTTCATATCTTCTTCGCTGAAGTGTCGGTTATCACATAATAGTTTATAACTTGTGTTAAACAATATCTTATGACGCCATATATTTATCTTGTCCCAATCCTTTGTAGAAGTCTCCTCTGATCTTTTCTCTAAAAGTATAGCATCTTTCAAGTTTGATGCCGTCAGCGCATCCATCACCTTTCATCTCTACATGTCAAAATTCTGTATTGCAGTTGACAGACAAAGCTCAGTCTGTCGACAGGAGGACCAACAGAGAGTTGGGTCATCTTAGTTTATCAACTGGCCTCTTGGAATTGTCGATAGCTGCGGTATCTGACATTTTCCTGATTGGTTTCTGATTTGGATTCTAATCTGATTTCAGAGTTGTGGGTTTCTTTTTCTTCATGGATTCTCTGCCTATATATAATGAAGGATGTTGTACCCTTAGTTTTAACTTGTAAATGGTAATTTTGATTAATAAGATATCTCTCCCTTCTGCTCCGAGAACGTAGGCAAAATAATTGAAACTTGTTAAATCTCATGTTCTCTCTTTGTTCTTTGGTCTTGCGTGTGTGATTGATCTGGGTAACCACTCTGAATCTTTAGAGGCCGCAATAAATGGTATTAGAGCTTACGGGTACGTTGGGATCAGTGGAGTAGATCATCTTCGAAAATCCAGTCTAGGATTTTGTTTGGAGGTAACCTTTATCTATTTGGATTTATTTTCACTAATTTGTTTCCATATTTGTACTTGATTTTCTGGAAAATATGGCCGAAGTCAATCAATCAATGGTGAAGACCGTTAATATTCACCAATTAAATATCGATGTGGTGAAGTGCGATGGCACAGACAATTTCGGCATGTGGAGGTGCAAGATGATGGATGCATTCACCGCATCAAACTTGAAAGACTCTCTTCTGTATGATAAGAAATCAGAGGAGATCTTAGAGAAATATTGGGACACAATGAATCGGATGGTGTGTGGCGTCATCAGATCTTATTTGATAAAGGATCTGAAGTATCATATGATGATAGAAACTTCTGCAAGGAAGATCTGAAAAATCCTAGAAAGTAATTATTTGACAAAGAACATTGAGAACTTCTTGCATCTCGAGAGGAGGTTTTATCGCTTCCATTTGAAGAAGAGGACTTCCATTGATGAGCACATGAACAACTACATGAAACTTCTTGCAGACCTAACTAATGTGGATGAAGTGATTAAGGACGAGGACAAGGCATTGATTCTGTTGAAACTCTCTTCTGGACGATTATTATGAGACCTTCTTTCTCACCCTTATCAATAGTAAGTAATCCCTCAGTTATAATGAGGTGTCAGCTGCTCTTGTGAACCGTGAATTAGGAAGGAAGGACAAATAGTCCCCCCAACAGCATATCAAAAGAGGCGCTGATTGCAAGAGTAAAGAGTTTCAATCAGAAGGGTAAATGCAATCATGAGAGATCGAAGTCCTGGACTAGTTTTAAGAGAAATCAATATGCCTTCTGCAGAGAATAAGGACATTGGAAACTTGATTGTCCGAAGCTTAAAGACAAGAAGAAAGAGTCGAAGCTCGAAGCAAATGTCGCACAGGTGAAGAGTTCACAGATGGATAGTTCAGATTCTGATTCATAAGTTGTTTCACTCACTATCACTATCCCTATAGTTTTCTACTCAGTTATCTCTGAGTGAATATTGGATACAGGCACTACCTACCATGTTTTCCCAAAACAAGATTAGTTCGCCAGCTTTGAGAATCTAGATGGTGGCTTGGTGCAGATAGGTGACGACTCTACCTGCAACATGGATGGAGTAAGTAATGTTCTTATCAAGATGTTCGATGGGATGTGAGGGAGCTGAGGGATGTGAGGTATGTTCCTCAGATGAAAAAGAATCTTATCTCAATTAGAGCTTTGGAGGCATATGATCTAGAGTTTTCTAGTAGAGTCAGAGTTCTCAAGATGCTCAAAGGCTCTATGGTGGTGTTGAAGTGTGTCAGGCATAACAACCTCTATTATTTAAAGGGTTATACGGTTATAGGGCAACTAGAAACTTCAGTTGGTTCAGTTGAGGACTCAACCAGGCTATAGCATATAAGACTGGGACACACAGGTGAGAAGAATTTGCAAGCTTTTGCAAAGAAAGAATTGTTGAAGGGTGCCAAGATCTGAAAATTAGAGTTTTATGAACACTGCATCATTGGAAATAAGACCAAGGTGAAGTGTGGCATAGCTATGAAAAGTCACCTAGAGGGGGGGTGAATAGGTGACAATGCTAATCAAAGGGCAAATAAAAAAAATTTAAAGCTACAACAATTACCAATCAAGATTCTCAAGATGAATGCAAGCAAGTAAATATGACAATGATTATGATGAGCAAGAATAAGAGCAAGTATAGTAAAGTAAAGAGTGCAAGAAAGTAAACCAATCGCAAACACAAGGATATGTTATCGAGGTTCGAGCACCCAGCTCTACTCCCCGCCTTCCCCAGAAGGATTCTAGCTACTTCCACTATCACAAAGAACAATTACAACCGGAGTACCCAACTCCACAATTACAATCACAAGAATCTCTGAGTAGTCACAAGACCACAAAACTCTCTCTTCAAAAATCTCTTCCCTTACAAAGGTCCTTAGAGAATAATGAGTAGAATTGAAGCTCTTTTGTGTGTAAGGAAAAGAAATTGAAATCAGAGAAAAACTTTTGAAAACCCTTCAGAAAATTGAGAGAATTTAGCACAAAAACCAAGAACTTTTGAAAGCCTTAAACTTTTGAATTTTGTAGCAATAATTGTTGTAACAAATCTCTCCCCAAACACCCCTATTTATAGGAGAGGGCTAGGGTTTAGGGATAAAACATAATTACTGAAGTTTAGGAGGTAATTAGTTCAGAATATATTAATTAAACTAATTTTAAACACAAAAAGACAAAAATAAACAGCTCTTTAAAAACTGCCCGTTACTGTTCAACGGCTAGCTCGGTCGACCGCTAGTTCAAAAATTTTGACCGTTACAGGCATTCGGTCGACCGACCCGGTCGACCGGAAAAAACCAGAGAGCAAAACTATAGTCCGGTCGACCGTGTCGGTCGACCGACAGACATGCACACGGATACGTGCATCTGCCAGAACCTCGGTCGACTGGTCCGGTCGACCGGACCAGACTGACACAGACTCGGTCGACTGCCCCGGTCGACCGGATCAGGTCAAAAATCAATTTTAGAAAAGAAAACAAAGAGGATTTTGATTTTATCAAAAATACTTTTGAACAGGGAATAGTATAAAATATAAAGATGTATCTGTAGGCAAAAATTGTAGGCAAAATAGTTTTGTATAATTTATAAGAAATTATTTTGGAATGGGCATGTGCGCAAAAGCGTGTGTGATAGAGCTTCAAACCTATCCACTATTCTTTAACAAACTTCTAAACTATAAAACTAAAAAATAAAGTATGCATAGCAATCTTCACAATCTTTGAGCCATGCAATGCCTTACTAGTGCCTTCTCTTCTATGATCCTTCCTTGATTGTGCAATTTGCCTTCATAGCTTCATGAACCTAGAAGTTGTTGCAATAGCAAGCAATGGCCTCCAAATTGGTACAAACCTGAAACTCATCTTAACAAACTTATTAGTACCAAATAGCTCATATTTGGTTTGTCATCATCAAAACCAAAAACAAATGGAGAGTGTAACCTCTTGGGCCAACAATCTCCCCCTTTTTGATGATGACAAAACAAATAGGCTATAAACAAAAATATAGGGGAGGAGAAAACTCCCCCTCAAATTGTGCTATATTATTTAACTTTAAAACACAAGAATTCATAGAAAAGATACCAAATAAACCAAATTGAAACAATACAATAGAAACAAAATACAAGATTTCTCAATTCATAAAACACAAACACAAAACTCATATCAAAACTTATTAAACCAAAACATATAAATTCATATGGAACCAAGACCAAATGAACTTATTTTTGTCCATGTAAACTTATTCTCCCCTTTTTGTCATACATCAAAAAGGGTTATGAAAAACATGTCTATTCAATAATACAAACATTAAGTTCTCCACAAATAAACGAAAATCTAGCAAAATCAAGAGGTTTAGTGAAAATATCGGCTAGTTGTAAATCCGTGGAAACATAATCAATATCTATATCACCTTTCTCAAAATGATCTCTAAGAAAGTGATATCTAATCTCAATGTGCTTGGTCTTACTATGTTGATTTGCATTTTTGGTCATGTGTATAGTACTAGTATTATCACAAAATATTTTTATATGATCAAAGTGCAAATCAAAATCAAGGAGAGTATGTTTCATCCAAAGGACTTGTGCACAACAAGCCCCCGCGGCAACATACTCCGCCTCGGCGGTTGAGAGAGCTACGGAATTTTGTTTCCTAGAGGACCATGAAACAAGACAATTACCAAGAAATTGACATGTCCCACTAGTACTTTTTCTATCTACTCTACAACCCGCATAGTCGGCATCCGAATAGCTAGTCATTGAAAAATCTCTAGTTTTCGGATACCAAAGACCCATTCCAATTGTGCCCTTAATATAACGAATAATGCGTTTTACCGCAATATGATGAGACTCTTTAGGACACGATTGAAATCTAGCACAAAGACACACACTAAACATGATATCCGGCCTACTTGCCGTTAATATAAAAGACTTCCTATCATGCTTCTATATAATTTAATATCAACATTTTTACCTTGATCGTCTTTATCAAGCTTGGTTGTAGTTGCCATTGGAGTGTTGCAAGTCTTTGATCCTTCAAGCCCAAACTTCTTTACTAGCTCCTTTGCGTACTTGGCTTGGTTAATGAAGGTTCCGTCTTGCAATTGCTTGATTTGGAGTCCAAGAAAGAAATTTAGCTCACCCATGGAAGACATTTCAAATTCTAGTTGCATTACCTTTTCAAACTCCTTGCACAAAAGCTCATTAGTAGATCCAAAAATTATTTCATCAACATAAATTTGCACAATTAAAATATCATTATCAACATGCTTAGTAAAAAGAGTTGTGTCTACTTTGCCTTTAACAAAATCATTTGAAATGAGAAAACTAGAAAGCCTTTCATACCAAGCTCTTGGAGCTTGTTTCAATCCATACAAAGCTTTATCAAGTTTAAAAACAAAATCGGGATGAACATGATCAACAAAACCGGGAGGTTGAGTAACATAAACTTCTTCATTAATAAAACCATTTAAAAATGCACTTTTTACATCCATTTGAAAAAGTTTAAAATTTTTAAAACATGCAAAAGCTAGTGTCATCCGTATGGCTTCAAGCCGTGCTACGGGTGCAAAGGTCTCCTCAAAGTCAATTCCTTCAACTTGAGTGTAACCTTGGGCCACTAACCTAGCTTTATTCCTAATGACATTTCCGGACTCATCCATCTTGTTTCTAAAGATCCACTTAGTACCAATTATTGGTCTATCGTGGGGCTTAGGAACAGGGTGCCAAACTTGGTTGCGCTCAAATTGATTGAGTTCCTCTTGCATGGCAAGCAACTAATATGGGTCCGTCTCGGCTTCGAGAATGCCTTTGGGTTCAAAATGAGAAATGAAAGCAAAGTTACCACATAGGTCATGGAGTTTGGAGCGCGTAGTGACTCCTCTAGATGCATCACCCAAGATGAGCTCCTTCAGATGATTTGTAGCGTATCTCCAAGCTTTAGGAAGCGGTTGAGAGCTTTCCTCCTTATCCTCTTGAACTTCACCAATAGGATCTAGCTTTTCTTTTTGAGGGGTGAGTCCTTCAAGGATAGTCTCTCCATGTCTTCACCTAATGGTTCAATCTCTACAACATTCTCAACAACCACATTAGATTCTTCAAATTTAACATGCATGGATTCTTCTATGGTAAGTGTAGATCTATTGAAAACTCTATATGCTTTGCTAGTAGAAGAATATCCAACAAAGATAGCTTCATAAGCCTTAGCATCAAATTTACCCAAATTATCCTTAGTATTTAAAACAAAACACTTGCATCCAAAAACTTTGAAATATGCAACATTTGGTTTTCTAGAATGATACATTTCAAAAGATGTTTTAGAAGAATTTTTGCATAAATAAATACGATTCGATATATAGCATGCGGTGTTTACGGCCTCGGCCCATAAATATTGAGGGAGGTCATACTCACTTATCATTGTCCTAACCATCTCTTGAAGTGTTCTATTTTTCCTTTCTACAACTCCATTTTGTTGTGGAGTTCTAGGACAAGACATTTCATGCTTAATTCCCTTTTCATCACAATAAGTCATGAAGAGTTGTTAATAAACTCACCACCTCTATCACTCCTTATTCTCAAAATCGGAAAACCCTTTTCTTTTTCAACTCTTTTTCGAAAAATTTTAAAATGAGAAAAAGTTTGATCTTTATTTTGCAAAAAGAAAACCCAAGTAAAACGGGAGAAATCATCAACCAAAACAAATGCAAATCTACTTCCATTTAAACTCTTAGTTTTAGTTGGTCCAAAAAGATCCATATGAATTAATTCTAAAGGCCTAGTTGACATGATATCCTTGATTGGTTTAAAGGAAGACTTGGTTTGTTTCCCAAGTTGGCACGCACCACAAATGCGGTCTTTCTCAAAATTCAAGCAAGGTATACCCTTCACCAATTCCTTTGAATTAATCCTAGAAATATGGTCAAAAGATGCATGTCCTAGTCTTCTATGCCAAAGCTAAGAATTTTCATCAAAAGCATTCAAGCATTTAGTAGAACAATCTAAATTGAGCATGTCAATAATATAAACATTGTTATCACGAAAACCGGTGAGAATACAAACATCGGATTTAACATCAAAAATCTTGCAAGAAGTATCATCAAAAACAACTTTAAGTCCACGATCACAAAGTTGACTAATGCTAAGCAAATTATGTTTTAAACCATCTACTAAAACAACATTCTCAATAATAGGGGATGCACCAATTTGAATGTTACCTATACCGATGATAGTTCCTTTGGAGTCATCCCCGAAGGTGACGGTGCCACCTTCCATGTACCTTGATAGGGTTGTGAAGTTGTTGATGTCCCATGTCATGTGTCTTGAACAAGCACTATCAAGGTATCACCGCTCCCTACGTCTTGGAGCTTTGGTGTGTACCTACATCAAACAATTTAAGACTTGATTTTGGTACCCACATTTTCTTTGGTCCTCTAGGGTTAGTGTCATGAACCCAAACAAGATTATTTGTTCTATTTAGTTGATCATAGCAAAACTTAGCTAAATGTCCATTTTTACCACAATATGTGCATCTATACACTCTACCATATTTAAAAGCATAGTAAGTGTGTGATTTGTGAGCATGAGAAACTTTAGCATGAGTGGTGTGAGCATGAGAATTCTTAGCTTGTGAAGTGTTAGCATGTGAAGTGTGCTTTTTAGAAAACATGTTCTCAAGTTTCTTGGTATTAAAAGCACAATCATTTAAAACTTTTTCAAAATCATTCATTTTTGATTTAAAGGAAGAAATTTCTTGTTCATCAATAATAGGAGATTTTGCTTTACAAGAAACTTTGTAGGCATTAAATTCTTTTTGTATAGAAATGAGATTAGAAGAAATATTATCCTTTTCTTTAGAAACCATAGCAAGTTCATTCTTAAGAAAAGCAACTTCTTTTTGTAATTTTATGCATTCAAGTTTCTTGTTATCATAAGTTTCAGAAAGTTCTACAAAAGCATGCACTAGAACTTCCTTACTTACATCATCATCTTCATCATCAAGGGATTGAGGAGTTACCTTGGGTGTGTTTGCCATGAAACACATATTAGCTTGATCCACCTCCTCTTCGGACTCGCTTTCCGAATCCCACGTAGCTTTGTAAGCTTTCTTTTCCTCCGGCTTCTTTGGCTTGAAGGAGGAAGTCATTTTCTTCTTGAACTCCGGACAATCCGCCATGATATGTCCAGGTTTGCGGCAATTGTAGCATATGATCCTCCGCTCCTCTTTGCCTTCAAATTTTCTCCGGAAGTTGAGCTTGTTCTTCCGGTACATCCTCTTGACGTTGCGAACAAGTAGAGTAAGCTCTTCATCTTCTTCTTCGTCATCTTCATCGTCATCATTGGTGGATGAAGTCTTGAAGGCTATGGATTTCTTCTTTGAAGTAGTGGCCTCTTCTCTTGCCTTCTTCTCCATCTCATGGGTCTTTAGGTTCCCAATGAGACTAATAAGGTCCATCTCGTCCTTGTCGTTCAACTCCTTCAAGGTGGTGGCCTTGATCTCCCATGATGAAGGAAGAGCCCGAATTACTTTCCGCACCTTTTGATCGTTGGAGATGTCATCACCTAAGGAAGAAAGACCATTAGTGATTTTAGTAAACCTTGTAGCCATACTATCAATAGACTCATCATCAAGCATTTTAAATGACTCATATTGGGACCTCAAGAGATCTATCTTAGCTCTCTTGACTTGTGAAGTCCCCTCGTGTGTGACCAATAAGTGTTGCCAAATCTCATAGGCGGATTGGCAATGAATTACCCGTGTAAGGTCATCCTCATTCAAGGCGGTTAATAGGGAGTTTTGGGCCTTGGAGTTAGCCTCATATAGTTTAAAGTCAAGGTCGGTCCAAGTGCTCTCATCACCATCGGGTGCTTCATAGGGTTTGGTCAAGGACTTGGCTACTAAGCTACCCAAAGATTGCAAAATATAGTCATCCTAACCTTCTAAATTGGGAAATTTAGGCCATCAAATTTAGGTGGGGATTTAATGTTGTCGGCCATGTTTACTAGTGATGAAAGAATGAAATGAAAATGTTGATTAGCAAGTTTTAAGAATCTCTCTATGGATGTTAAGCCAAACCTAGAGTCCAAGCTCTGATACCAATTGAAAAGTCACCTAGAGGGGGGTGAATAGGTGACAATGCTAATCAAAGGGCAAATAAAAAAAATTTAAAGCTACAACAATTACCAATCAAGATTCTCAAGATGAATGCAAGCAAGTAAATATGATAATGATTATGATGAGCAAGAATAAGAGCAAGTATAGTAAAGTAAAGAGTGCAAGAAAGTAAACCAATCGCAAACACAAGGATATGTTATCGAGGTTCGAGCACCCAGCTCTACTCCCCGCCTTCCCCAGAAGGATTCTAGCTACTTCCATTATCACAAAGAACAATTACAACCGGAGTACCCAACTCCACAATTACAATCACAAGAATCTCTGAGTAGTCACAAGACCACAAACTCTCTCTTTCAAAAATCTCTTCCCTTACAAAGGTCCTTAGAGAATAATGAGTAGAATTGAAGCTCTTTTGTGTGTAAGGAAAAGAAATTGAAATCAGAGAAAAACTTTTGAAAACCCTTCAGAAAATTGAGAGAATTTAGCACAAAAACCAAGAACTTTTGAAAGCCTTAAACTTTTGAATTTTGTAGCAATAATTGTTGTAACAAATCTCTCCCCAAACACCCCTATTTATAGGAGAGGGTTAGGGTTTAGGGATAAAACATAATTACTGAAGTTTAGGAGGTAATTAGTTCAGAATATATTAATTAAACTAATTTTAAACACAAAAAGACAAAAATAAACAGCTCTTTAAAAACTGCCCGTTACTGTTCAACGGCTAGCTCGGTCGACCGGTGCGGTCGACTGCTAGTTCAAAAATTTTGACCGTTACAGGCATTCGGTCGACCGACCCGGTCGACCGGAAAAATCAGAGAGCAAAAACTATAGTCCGGTCGACCGTGTCGGTCGACCGACAGACATGCACACGGATACGTGCATCTGCCAGAACCTCGGTCGACTGGTCCGGTCGACCGGACCAGACTGACACAGACTCGGTCGACTGCCCCGGTCGACCGGATCAGGTCAAAAATCAATTTTAGAAAAGAAAACAAAGAGGATTTTGATTTTATCAAAAATACTTTTGAACAGGGAATAGTATAAAATATAAAGATGTATCTGTAGGCAAAAATTTGTAGGCAAAATAGTTTTGTATAATTTATAAGAAATTATTTTGGAATGGGCATGTGCGCAAAAGCGTGTGTGATAGAGCTTCAAACCTATCCACTATTCTTTAACAAACTTCTAAACTATAAAACTAAAAAATAAAGTATGCATAGCAATCTTCACAATCTTTGAGCCATGCAATGCCTTACTAGTGCCTTCTCTTCTATGATCCTTCCTTGATTGTGCAATTTGCCTTCATAGCTTCATGAACCTAGAAGTTGTTGCAATAGTAAGCAATGGCCTCCAAAATTGGTACAAACCTGAAACTCATCTTAACAAACTTATTAGTACCAAATAGCTCATATTTGGTTTGTCATCATCAAAACCAAAAACAAATGGAGAGTGTAACCTCTTGGGCCAACA